>PGSH02012857.1:0-45498 GCA_002915635.3 Ambystoma mexicanum | reverse complement strand
ATGCATTATCTTGTATTTTACACATGCCACTGTATTGTCTTCAGGAGTCTCTTTTGTAATGCTTGTTCCAGAATCCTAGATGGTGACTGGCAGCCTGGAATGCAAAGACATCAGCTTAGAATGTGGTGAAGTGCATTGATTGAAATGAGCAGTTGAGTCCTCAAAAGCAATCTTTGATTGTGAAACAAATTAACTTGTCAGACTTACTATGTCCTGGTATTTTGGAGGACTATTAAATCCTTTGTGAATCGGGGAAGCTGCTGCTAAAATTAGGCAGGATTTTGTGCGAGGCGTGACCTTCTTTAAAAAAAATATATATATATATATAAGTTTAAAGAAAAAAAAAAGCAAAAAAAAAAAAAGCACCCCATAGAACTATATTTAGTAATGGGGCTGAGGGAAGATCTAGTTGCAGAAGCCTTGAAGGTTGGCAGCTGAAAACGAGCCTTCTTTCTATCCCTTAAGCGCTTGCCCTATAAGTCATTCAGCACAACTAGTAGCTAGTGCCACCAAAACGTTTGTTGGGAAGCTGTCTTTACTGAGACAACAATCATCGCTACAACAAGCGATACTTGGGAACAGGAGGATCGATAAGTTGTGTGAAGCCCACCCAAGAGTATGCACCAAAGGTATTGTGATTCTTTATTTATAATCTTATTACACAAATGTATACTGCACACATTCTCACACCGATACTTTGGTATGGGCAGCAAGCTGGTGAGGATAAACTGGCTCATACAGTCTGCAAGCTATTCTGTCTGATGCCAAGTTTATTTTGTTAACCTAGAATAACTTTGCAATGCACATTGAGGTTTCAGAAATAGACTAACCATAGAAAAATAAATAATTGCTTTAATTAGAATTCATGGTAGTGGGTATCTTGCTTCACAATATGCACTAGCTATTGACTGGTGATAATTGACTCTTGCTGTGTAAGAAAAGGTCTGGTGCGTGTCTGTGTAGAGAACTGGGGAGGAGGGTGCTATCCTTTTAAAGTTCAGGAGCATGAGTGTTTTATTAAAAGTGAAAACCTCTTATTACTCCTACGTTCTTTTCATAAGACAATGGTCCTTTTGTAGCTTAACCATTCTCCAACCATAATATACAGTAGTGATCATGCTCTTCAGAGCGGTTATTCTTTGGTGGCATGTGTTCTATCGTTAAGATAACAACCCTATTTAAAAGTTGAGTTAGTGTCCAAGCACGTTTAGTAAGACATGATTCTTTCCCGTATCCACAATTGTTCTAATACAGGTTGGTTTTCAAACATTGTACCATGTCTGCATGCAGGTTCACACAGATCATGAAATCCTGCACAATGTATTCTTACAGATGTTAAATAACATTGATATATTCACTCGTAAACTTTCAAATTTAGTGGTCGGGGGTAGCAGGACTAGCTTTTAATATTTGGCAACACTATTGACAAGTGGTTATTGTATTTGTCTGTCTGAGAAGGCCATACACAAGCCATGTTTAACAATCCTCATCCATAGTTCTCTGAACAATGTTACTAATTATCTTGAGCTTTTTTCTTATTTGAAGCAGTTGAAGTAGCGTCAGCGGTAAATTGAATCTTGGTCCCATCATAATCATAGTTATCTTTTTAAATCCAGTTTCTGATCTTGATATTCATAAAGACAAGAGATCTAAGTGGTGCTTGTGATGCAGCCGGACTCAAAAAGGTGAGCACAAGGACCATTGTTTCGATGACTGTGCTGAGGTTTATAGCGCAGATGAAGAGATGGATTTTTATAAAGTTGAGAAAGCAGCAACCAGGCTTTCAGGTTTTTCTTTTCAATGTGGATTTTTAAGGCAGTGTTGCTGTAAAATATGAAAACAAGGGATTTGGTGCCTGATGTACGTCAACAAGAATCCCCCCCAAACTTCAATATGCCCACCAAATGTGGATTCATCCATACTTGGTAGAACCTGCCTAATAAGAGGATTTCTCTCAAGTGTTCAGATTATGGCAGGGGTTTATCATACATGCTTGGATGAGAAACTTTTTTGAGGAAATTGACACAATTGTCCTTTAGGTAGAGTTTGGTGTCGATACGTTGTTGGATCGGAATTGGACATTTACTGAGGAGTCGCCACTTTGGTTCGATTTGCTGGATGTAGACGGATGGGGATAGGTTGGATCTTTGTGTGATGGTTATAGAGTGGCAATGGGATCTGTTTGTGTCACTCTAAATGTGCTGGTGTTTGTGAGATAGGTGAACTATCCTAGAATTAATTTGTCAACTATGACTCGTAAATATATTGAGAAGACCAAGGGAAAAATTCAAAGCATAGACAGACACTCAAATTCTTGGATAATAAACTGGTTTATTTTAACTTATCCATGCACTAGACTAAAAACTCATCAGATACATGTCTGCAAACAGGAAGCAATGACCTTTGTGGTATACATTTTATAGCAGTTGCGATCAAGGACATATTTGTTTCTGCGCAAAGTTTTTTGACTGATTGAAGATGAAAATGAATGAAACGAAGATGAGGAAAAGCCAATTATAAATGTGCATTGTGATCTGAAAGTTTCATGCAATCAGTCGCATACCATTAGGTTTTATCTCCTAATACAATTGTGCTTTCCGGTTTGCAGTTGAATCCGAAAAAACCCTGGAAAAACACCACCGGGAGAAAGTGCCTCCTCTGTTCAAAGCAAACCTCCCCATTTCCTCCCAGTGGTGCTTTAATGTAAGCAAGAATGGAAGGAGGTTTAGTTTGTGGGGGGTGAAAAGGGGGCTTGGCATACAGTAGGAGAGAAGGGCCCTACATTTTCTTTGTAAAAAATAAATAATATGCTAATATTTGAAAGTGGTCATGGGATATTTTGAGGAATTGTAGACACATTTGAGCCAGTTGTGGCTGCCACTTCACATCTCATAAGTGGTCACATATACTAAAAATGGCCCTTGAGCAGTGGCAAATATGTGATTTACAAAAAAGGCTTAACATGGCTTTTTCAGTGTAGAATGATGCCCACAAACCTCCCCCCCCCCCCTGTATATTACATTGGTTTATTTTTTGTAAGAAAGTACTTGTAGTGGGCAGATGCTACTTTGAGCAATTGTAGCCTATTTTGAGCCTTTTTATGTGACCCTGAATTCTTGCATATCCAAAATGTAATGTGCCACAAAATTTGCCACAAGTCCTCCAAAATGACCCCCCCCGACTATTTTTTTTCTCCAGTTTAGCAGAGATGTAGTCTCGATTTTGCAGCATACATGTTTGTGCCCCCAGGCTGTCTTTGTGGCTTAGACTAGGCAGGCACTGCAGAATCTCTATTGAGTCTTTAAAAAAATAAATTAAAAAAAACATATATTCATATTCTGAGAAATTGTAGGCAAATAATATTTGCCATTTTCTGCGACCACACATTCACTTTGACCCAAAAATAATGTCCCTTAAGTTTGCCACACAGCCACTGACAAATAATGTGTTTGTTTTTTACTAATTTTATTTGTAGTAGCTGCATTCATGCTCCCAGCCTCTTTTCTCCTATGTCTGCACACATGTTGAGATTGGCCAACGTCTGAGTGGGAGCTGGGTGTTTAAGGAGTCGGTGACACAATACATTGTACAGTTTTGTTGTACTTTTTTTTTTTTTTTTAAACAACTTTATTTATTTCGGTTACAGCGTTGACTATGCATTACATGGGTCATTATGACTCACTTTACAGTTAGTATGCATGCTGCTTGCCCTTTCCCCCCTCCCATTGGTCCCACCTCCGCCATCCCTTTAGTCTGTGCTGCTCTTATGGGCAGGAGATCCGCCAGGGTTTTGGGGGCCCAGAAAGTTTGCTACCAGGCGGGATTGAAATGTTAGCGCCGGGAATTGGGAGTGGTAGTCAAATACTGGTGCCCAGCAGTCGGTGAAGCGATGGAGATCCCCTTCCTTCGCCGCTGTGACTTTCTCCGCCACCAGTATCTCCCAAACTTTTATCCACCAGAGTGCCAGAAGAGGACCCTCCTGAGCTTTCCACTTCCGTGCCACTGTGATTTTAGCTGCTAGCAGTAGGTGTGTGAGCAGTTTGGCAGATCGGCCTGTTGTGGGGTAGCAGTCCGGGCTCGCCACCCGGAGCAGGACCATCTCCGGGTCCATCGGCAGTTTGCACTGGGTGATGTCTTCCGCGATCTGCAGGACTTCCTTCCAGAAGGTCTGTACTATCGGGCATCCCCACCACATGTGGAAAAAGGATCCCCGCTCGCCACAGCGTCTCCATCAGCTCAGGTCAATGTCAGCATTGCAATGGTGCAGGCGAACTGGGGAATAATACCAGCGGTGAAGGAGCTTCAGTGCGCATTCCTTGTTTGTAATGTATCTGGACGTTAAGTTGATCCTGGACCATATCTCCACCCATGTCCGATCTTCTATGGCGTGTCTCAGGTCCGTTTCCCATCCGGACATGTATGGCGGTCTAACTCTTAGCATGTCCTCCTGAAGGAGGCGGTGCAGTTTGGTAATCTGACCTCGGCCTGTGATTTCCTCTGTTGCCAGTTCAATAGGGTGGAGGTCCTGGGTGGCTCCCCGATAGACTGCGGGCTGTGAGATCCAGTGGCAGAGTTGGATGTTTGTGAACCTCTCTCCTTCTGTCAGCTGCAAGCGGGCTTTGCATTGCTCAAAGCTGAGTGGGTTGTAGAGCTGGGAGAAGGTTCGAAGGCCTCCTTTGGTTCATCAGCTGAAGCGAGCTGCCTCCATTCCTGGCCTGAAGTCCGGGGAGAGCGGGCCTGGGCCCCTGGGCACCTTCCTCCTCCGACGGCCCCATGCCCATGCCTCATGAGTCTTTTTGGTGGCTGATAGCATCTGTGGTCCATGGCTTTGATAAGACCCTGGGGTATATAGCAGGGAGTGTAGTTGCGGCTGGCATCTGAATTGCTCTACGCGGGACCATTTTGGGGGGGGGCTCCGGGTTCGCCCAGGCCACTGCACTCGTTAGTTGGGCCGCCAGGAAGTAGTTCATCAGGTTGGGGAGTCCAAAGTCACCCCATTTTCTGGCCCCAGTCATGACCCTCGTAGGTATCCTGGCTCTGTGTCCCCTCCACACGAATTTTGCTAGCTTCCTCTGTAGTTCCAGGGCCTGTTTTGAGGGTTGGGGGGGACCGGGAGAGCGGAGCACAGGTACAGCAGTCTGGGGAGGAGATTCATTTTACATGCTGTGACCCGTCGCAGTAGTGAGATCTCTTGGTTGTCCCAACGTCGGAGCGCTTCCTCTGATGAACCAAAGGAGGCCTTCGAACCCTCTCCCAGCTCTACAAACCACTCAGCTTTGAGCAATGCAAAGCCCGCTTGCAGCTGACAGAAGGAGAGAGGTTCACATACATCCAACTCTGCCACTGGATCTCACAGCCCGCAGTCTATCGGGGAGCCACCCGGGACCTCCACCCTCTTGAACTGGCAACAGAGGAAATCACAGGCCGAGGTCAGATTACCAAACTGCACCGCCTCCTTCAGGAGGACAGGAGGAGCGGGGGAAAGTTGGCATTGTAGAGCTGTTTCGGATCTGCTGTGAGGCGTACTCCCAGGTAGGCTGTTGAGGAGGCGCGCCATGCTAGCGGGCAGAGTGCCTGGAGGTTGGCTATGAGGGGAGCACTCAGGTTGACGCTTAGTGCCTCTGTTTTGGAGTAGTTCACCTGGAATCCTGCCACTCTTTCGAACGCCTCTAGCTCAGTTAGGGTAGCGGGCAAGGAGGATTGACAGTTGGTGATGGAGATCAGCACATCGTCGGTGTATAGGGAGATCTTGAATTGGTCGCCGTTTATCTCTAGCCCAATGATGATCTCGTTGGCTCGCGTCCTTTGGGCGAAGGGGTCCATGACCATAGGAAAGATCAGCGGGGAGAGCGGGCAGCCTTGTCTCGTCCCGCACGAAAGTCTGATTCGGGGGTGAAGTCTTCTGATTTAGGAGGAGTGATGTTCTTGGGGCTTTGTAGTTTGCTAGCACCATTTTCTGGAATATTGGGCCAAACTGGAACGCCTCCATGGTGAGGCGCATGAAGTTCCAGTCCACCCTGTCGAATGCCTTGGTGGCGTCCAAAGTCAAGACCGCCAGGTCCCGATGCTCTTAGGTCGCGATTTCGATGAGATTGAGCGCTCAGTGAATGTTGTCCGTGGTGCTTCTCCCTCTGATAAACCCTTCCTGGTCTATAATAGTTGGAAGGATTTGCGCCAACCTGTTCACCAGTACCTTTGAGTATGTGTTAGCGTCCACATTGAGCAGGGATATTGGCCTATACGAAGAGCACTCCTTTGGGTCCTTGCCGGGTTTCAATAGCAGGATTGTGGTAGACTCTTGCATAGAGGGCGCGATTGTGCCCGAGTCCTGAAAAGAGTTAAATAGCTCTGTCATTGGGTGTAGCAACATGGGGCGAAAGAGTTTGTAGAACCTTGGTGGGAAGCCGTCTGGGCCCGGGGCCCTGGGTTTCAGGTTTTTGAGTACTTCCTCCACCTCTTCTGATGTAATTGGGGCTTCCAGGGCGGCTCTGTTCACTTCTGAGATGTGTGGGAGCCGGGTGTCTGCTATATATTGTTCCTGGAGGGTCTGTGGGCGTGGGGCTGAGGTCAGGGTGTCGGTTAGATGGGCTGCTGCCACCCGTAGTTTCGCCCCTTCTCCGTATAGGGTTCTGCCTTTCGGGTCCCTCAGTGCGGTAATGTGGTTCTGTCGGTGGGTTTTGGCTAGTTTGTTCACCAGGTATTTATTAGCTTTGTTGCCATTCACGTAGTAGCTCTGTTTGGTCCGGCGCAAGGTCTGGGCTGTGTCCTCGGCGTAATGGATTTCCAGCTTCGTACGGGCTAGTCTGACCATCTTGGCGGCTTTGGGCGACCACTTCTTTTTTAGGGCCGTGTCTGCCTCCCTCATGTCCTTCTCTAGTTGGTTTCTGTTCATGGTTCGCCTCCTCGTATATGCGGCCGCCTGCGCTATCAGTTCCCCTCTGATTACGGCCTTCATGGCTTCCCATCTTGTTGCTGTAGAGGTGAGGTCGGGGGGGGTTCTTTAAAGTAATTGCTGATCGCCTTGGCTATGGCATCGCGCACCGCCATTTCATGCAGCATTGGTTCACATTGGGACCATATATGTCGCTCTGGGGGATCCGGGTCAAAGACCCTTGCAGTAAGGAGGATTGGGGCGTGGTCCAACAGTAGCCTTGTGCCGATTTCCGCATAGTCTGTGAACTGCAGAAGCTGCGGGCTAGCCAAAATAAGATCAATTCGGGATGAAGAGCGGTGGACGTGGGACAAGAAAGAGTAGTCCACGGTGTCTGGGTGTAGGACCCTCCCAGGCGTCTACCACGCCTAGTATTTTGAACAAGTGACGGAGGCCCAAAGCCATCCTGAAGTCCCTGTTGGATGGGGGGCCCGACCTGTCCAGTGAGGGGGTTGGCTACCCCATTGAAGTCCCTGCCCAGGACCACCTGTCCTTCGAGGAAGGGGAGAAGAGTGGGATTCCAGGGTAGTATAAAAGGCCGCCTGGCCATCGTTTGGTGCGTTGACCGCGATCAGCTTGTGGAGCTGGCCGTAGAGATACCCCTTAACCGCCACAAATCTGCCATCTGGGCTGCGCAGGGTCTCCTTCTCTTTAAAGGGGATACCTTTCGCTAACCGAATCGCTGTGCCGCCTTTTTTGCTAGGGCCAGCGGCCAGGTATTGTGTTGGGTATGCTTGGCATCGCAGTCTGGTGAAGTCCTCTGCTAAGAGGTGGGTCTCTTCAAGGAACCCTACCGAGGCCTGAAGGTCCTGCAGGCATTGGAGGATGGATTTACGTTTTGTGGGAGAGTACAGGCCCCTCACGTTTAGTGAAATGTAGCAGAGTTTGGTATGTGCTGCAGGGGAGGTCGGCGGGACGCCACTAGGATTCAAGTGGTTAGTGGTTAGTGGTTAGTGGGTAGTGGGGTAATCCTGTGCTCAGGCATGATTCCGCTGCAACCGAGTTTTTACTTTGTGCAACTTGGGGCCAACCGGGCCAGTAACCAAGGGGGCTGGGGGCAAACCCAGCCCAACTAAAGGAAAGGAAGGAACTAAGATAACCAAACTAGCCCATACGGCCTCCGGCCGGAGTGACTGTCCATCCACTCGGCTGGGGCATTGCGTGGGACGCCCGGGTGCCAAGATTGCAGGTTCCGGCATGGAGAGCTTAAGGTTAGTTACTGGTTGTGTGCGGCAGGAGTTTTCCCTCCTTTTGGAACTTTCATCCAGCGGCTATGCTGGGGCTTTGGTGTCTTCCTCGGGTGTCGAGGGCTTGCATCCCATAATGCAGCTTGCCTCCTCCAGGGCATGGATTACCCTTGTTTGGCCCTCAAGAGAGGACTGAAGTGAGGTCGGGTAGAGCCACCGATATTTGATTTTCCGTTCCTGCAAAAAGGTTGTTAGAGGTCGAAGGGCTCTCTGCCGGTGGACTGTGGGAGCGGCTAGGTCCTGGAACAGCTGTATGGCGGCTCCCTGGTATGTCAGGTCGCTTTGCGAGTGGCTCGCTGTCATTATCTCCTGTTTTGTCGATAAAAAATGGACCCTGGTGATTACTTCAGGGCTAGCCGCTGATGGGGAGTTCCTGCGGCCTCGCAGTCTGGGAGCGATCGAGTAGAAGTAGCGACTTATCGCAGTCTGGGAGGAGAGTCTGGAAGAGATCTCCGATGTAGGCAGGAAGGGCCTGGTCCGGATCGAGGCGGGGACCCCTTTGAAACAGATGTTGTTTCTGCGGGTCCTGTTTTCCAGGTCCTCCTGTTTGCACTGCATAGTTTCCGCGTTATCCTCTAGAGTCTGAATTTTCTGTCGCAGCTCTGCAATCTGAGCTGAGTGTTCCAGGACCTGGTCTTCCGTGTCCCCGACCGTGTGTTCCACCTCCTCAACGCGATTGTCCAGGCCGTATATCTTGGTTGTGACTTCTGCCATGCAGTTGCGGAATTCCGCTTTGATGTCGGCGAAGAGGCCCTGAATGTTATCTTTTGTAGCCCATTGTCCTGGGCTCCTTGTGGGTGAGAGAGGCTGGGTCGGGGGAGCGGGGGTCCGGCTGTTTAGATTTCTCCCTCAGGTGGAGCAAGTTGGCTATGTCTGCCGTCTTCGGACCCTTCTGCTTAGACATACTGGTGCCCGGGTCTCTGTCCGCCCGGGTGAGATATGACCACAGGCTATCGTTGAGAGGAGGGGGCGGTTTCAGGTTAAAGGTGAGGCCCCTTTTGTGCTCCTGCTGGCTGTGTAGATCCTCCCATGGCGTCTCGGGGGGGGAGGCCCTGCCTAGACAGTGCCGCCTGTCGAATTATCGCTGGTAGGGGCTCTAGGCCAGCTCCGCAGCCCTCCTCATCACTCCACAGACTAGTGTTTGCTGCGGTTCACTACAGAGGGTGGGGTCTATGCCGCAGTTCTGCCGAACCTGTTTGGGCTGCCGGTTCTTTGCTACTCTTCAGGCTTCCCGATTAGTGCAGAGAGGGCTACTTAGTCGGGACCTTCAGCATTGCCTGTGGTGGCGGGGGTCCGCTGGTTTCGGAAGCATGGTCGGGATAGCTAGATGGGACTGGTGCTGTGTCCCTCTGGCCCTCTGATGTTGTCTATATAGGGGGGGGACCCCAGGGTGGTCCGTTGGGTCTCGGGGACCGAGGCGGAGGGGCGTTCAGTGGGCAGATGGAGGTCGGGGGGGAGCCCTGCAGTCCTCCAGGCCAATGTTTTGGATCCGCGGGGCTGCCAAAAGGTGTGATGTTGGCTGACGGTGAAAGGGCCCCAGCTGGGTCTGTGCCGATAGGTGTATGGGCTACTGGTCTTCTCACCCTTACCAGGGCCAGCCCGGAGGATCTGCTGGGGGAGTCGTGCTGGTGGTGAGGGGGGGCCGACACCGCCTGTGGTTTCGTGGCGGGGTGGTGTTGGGGCTGAAGGAGGGTGGCTGGAGGCACCCCCGTGGCTTCCCACTGCTCCAGAGCCCGTGAGTACCGCCTTGTCAGCCCCTCGCTGGTGTTGCCCCAGAGAATTCCACCGCGGGATGGAGCGGATGTCGGGTCCACCCCTCTGCTGATGTCCTGAGGGGGAAGCGGTGCTGAGCGGGCCCGTGGAGTGGAACGGGCAGGCTCCGGCGCATCCCACGCAGCTCCCTCGGCTCGGCGTCCGCGGGCGGGAGGGTGGACCACCTTTCCTGCCTCCGAGGACCAGCTGTTGCGGGGGCCTGCAGCTCTCTTGGTGTGTGCTGGGGGGGGCCACTCAACTGCTCCAGACTCACGTGGGGGGGCCAAGATCGGGTTGGTGTAGTGGGGGCCTCCAGCCTTTCTGAGGCCCCCGCTCAGTATCTGCTGTTGCCGCACTCCTCTGTGCTACAGGGTACTGCCCAGGCCGAATTACCTGGTGGGCCTGCAGTCGTTTGTCCCCAAAGGGTCTTTCCGGCAGCCGGCGGGTGGGCGCGGGTCCAGGGGCTGCATGCTGCTGGGTGCGGGAGGGGGTGCTCGCGTAAGGGTGTAATGCTGGGTATCAGTTCCTTCGCCCCCAGCCCAATGTTGTCAGGAGGCCGCCATCTTGGCTCTGGGGACTCGGCCCCGCCGCTGTCTGCAGAGTCCGGATTTCAGGGGGAAGCCTCTCTGATTTCAGTCGGCTTTTGGATGGCCGCACCGGGGAAGGTGCCGCTTCCCGTCCGGATGTTTTGGTGCCGGAATCGGGCGTATAATGCAGGCATTTAAGGGCGAAAACCCGGGCGTCCCACGGAACTCCTAACGAGGCGTCCGCATTGCCAGCACCTCAAGCTACGCCCCGTTTTCTTACACTTTTAAGGCCCTTCCTGCGCCAGCACATTGAGGCCCTCCCTAATCTCCAATTGACTACCTCTGTAAAACTGACTAATTCAGGTCAATCAAACCGTTTATTTTGGACTACCAAAAAGTATGCATACTCAGTATGGGTTATGTAGACGGACATACCACTCGTCAATGGTTTCCGAGCTGCTTATCCTTGATGTGCTTTACACTCTGAAGTAAACTGCACTGAGAATGGGCACCTGTGGCTGTCCGACATACTCCAGAGCAGACGTGGAGGGGAGGCGAGAGTTTGCATGCTGCAGCATACTGGGGCCTTCTGTGTTCTCTCCTCACCCTGGCACGGGTACGTTGTAGTGCAAATCTCTTGGAAACAGTGTGCTGTAGGGCCTTGAAATGTGATTTTCAGGTCCAGGACCTTCTAGTTTTGTTTCTCGCGCCAGACGCTTAAAATGAGCTTGTCCGGTCCTTCTACGACTACGTTGATGATTCGCTTATTTCAGCCAACCGTCTTCTGTGTGAAGGGGCTGAAATCTGGGGAAATGGGTGGGGTATCCAAATTTCATGTACCGTGGGGGGGTCCTACTGGATAACTATGCACAATTTGGTGGAGTGGTGTGGAATTGTATAAGAAACAAACTGACATATATGAGATAAAACAGGACCATTAGAACCGAACACTTCTCAGCAGATAAAATTGGTTATACATCAACAAAACATGACCCAAATCAAAAGCATGACTGAAACCATACCCACCATCAATTTGCCTCTCCTTGTCCATATTTTCATCGAAAAAATTGCAAGAGTAAAATTGAGCGACACATTAGTTGAAGTTAGTAAAACCTCATTGTTGATCGGCGGTGCCTCAACCCAGTATCAAAAGTACCCCAACCACATTATTTTCATTAGATCAGTGTACAGTGGGCAAAATTGGACAATATGTATGAAGGTTTCTACTTCCCCACAGAGACTATTTGAACATTCAGAGAAATTTGCCATCCAATTTTATGTAACAGCCTTCATTGGGAGAATGTCAAACTTGTGTCTCATAAGAAAAAAAAACTGTTGATACAAAGGAGACTTGTAAGAGAGATGCTGCTGGTACCTCCACAGGAGATGGTGGAACGTACACATTCAACCTGGGTTTCAGAAGCCTAGCCGCAAAGAGATTGCACTGCCTTTGTTGTCAGCTCTGTCTTGGGTATGCTTCTGATTAGTTTCAGGGTTCTCAAAATGGGAGGCCATAGGTTTTTATTTTGTTAGTCTGATCTAGTTTAGTTTACAAAACCTATCACGCAAGTCAAAGTAAACATTTCTCTCTTATTTAACAAGAGCTTTAAGTGTGATTACAAACCCACTTTATGGCACCCACTCAGCTTTTCGCTAAGAATAAAACCAGTAGGTGCTGCATGTATTTTAATAGCGTTTGGTGAGAGGATGCCGGAGAAAGATTGTTTTACTTACCCGAGGGTGACCTTTGTAGCAAACCTCCAGGGCCTTGGGCACCTGAGTGGCTGCAAAACTATCCCAAGTGTAAGTGCTGTTTATAAATTCAGTGTACCATTATTTTTATTTTTTTTTGAGAATCTGCATTTATTGAAAGATTATTTATCATAAAGCGCAACGATTGGTACATTTACTTAATCAAAAGTAACATAACTACAACGGAGCCAGACAATACACAATTCTTTATCAAATCTCTGCGGCCTCCATCATCTTTACGTCGGAATTGAGAGTAACTTATCATAACAGCTGAATACCACCAAATGCAACCCCACAGTGGCTGGAGAACATCATTTCAACCACATAGGGTATGACACTACATGAGATAGAAGGGTTCATTCCGGGAATAAACTTAATCACAGATAGTAAACTATGCCGAAACTAATCAGCAGTTATGCCCGTTGGTCATCCAAGGAATAAGTGGCTGTTTTCCCAGGGAGGGGGACCGGTTTAAGCCCTACTCCTCCTAACCTCACTTTTCAATTTGGGGACTACCAACAATTTGAATTTGTGCAGGGGTGGTGGCATTCCCTGAGACATGCACCATGTTTTTTCTGCAAAATCTCCCCAATCCGCCATAAAGGAGAACATAAAATCATGCGCCATATGTCTGTTTTTCCATCGGGTTGACATCCCACACCTTCTGTAATCAGTCAGACTGATCTGGAATAGAGGGTTATCTGCACTTTTGTGCCACAGCTATTCTCCCTGCATGTAGAAGTGCTTCCCACATCGTCAGGAATCTATACAAGGCATAATCTTTAGGCGGAATACTGAAAAGTTTGAGAGGTTTAGGCTTTAGGGGGACCCCTGTAGTATCTTTAATCCAGCTGAACAGTTCTGAGCAAAAAAAAAAAAAATCCAGTGGCACGTCCACCACATCTGAATAGAGGTCCCTATTTCCTCACAACCGCACGTACGCAACGGTGAAGAACCGAGAATCATCTTGGATACCCTCAATGGATCTCCATTCCAGCCATGTAAGACCTTGACGACAATATACAATCCAATGTCTATGCAGTAAATTAACCACCACAAAAACACCAAATCTGTGGGTTCTCCCCACCCACCTCACTTTCCCAAAAGGCATTTAGACCTGCTTCCTCCCTCCACCCTTCAAGTTCGAACCACCAGCTAAACCCCTTCTTACCTGCCTTTCCAACACTTCAGAAAAATACACTACTTGGCATCTCCCGCCCCACTCCCCCACACCCAAGTAACGGCAAACTAGGCACTCCCAGGAGCCCTACACGGGAAGGGAGCCTAAAACACAAGTCTCACCATCCAACCCCAGTGAAAACCCTGACTCAAATGGCTCCCGTATGCTTTATTTTCCCCAACCTTCATTCAGAGCCAAAAACGTGCAGCCACCCATTGTACTGAACTGCCCACTCCTAACACGGTCATTGCGGGTTCAAATCCCCGGAAACTCCCCCCCAACCCCTATCGGAACAGACACAGCCAGTATTTGCTACACTAAAATACACACCCCAGAATATTAGAACCTCAGTACTTCAAGTTGGACGTTTCCTGGGGATCGACTTGGTCACTTGTTCAATTTCTTGAATTTGATTCCACCCTGGACTTTCAGTCTATCCTCACTTCCTTGCTCATCTGCCCAGGTTTTGCTTTGCGGGTCGAGCGCCTCACGCCTGTCCTTCCCTCGCGTCTATCCCTCTGGCCCTCGTCTGGGCATGAATCGCACCCTGAATTAAGGAGACATCATACAGTGTGTCCTGCTCACGCCGACACAAAGGACGGAAGCAGAGGATGTTGACCAGGACCGAGACGTCCCTATCTGGTTCGACCCGGAAGTTGCCGAAGCGTACGTCTTGACGTGGAGGGAAGCTGGATTCCACAGTCCAAGTCAGACTCACTGGCTGCTAGGGACCAGAGACTGTGGAGCCACTGCAGTACACCAGAGGGCAAGGGAAGCCATGGGAAGGACGGCGCGAGAGAAGGAAGAGCCCAAGACCAACTGGAGCATGCAGGTGGAAACCTTAAAGGTACCTGGGTTGCCGGGACGGTAAGTGTGTGGGGTGGGGGGGGCAACAGAGTCGTGGAAGACTTGGAAGGGGTTGAAAAGCAAGGCACACAGAACAGGTGTAAGAAACAAACCCCCGAGTTGAAGCAAAACTCAAAACTTTAGAAATCTAAACCTAGAAAGATATATATACGTGTCTGGGACCCTCGCTCACAAGAGAAGAGCATTACAAGTCATCTTCTGGTGGTAGTACCTGGCGGGAGAGTAAACCAGGTCTGTCGGATCACAACAGTAGAGGGGGATGGTTCTGGAACCTGCACCTACAAGAAAAGAAGTACAAGCCATCTTTCTCGTGGCAGTACTTGGCAGGAAAGTGAACAAAGTCTGCCAAAGCCTAGAGACTCGGAAACCTGGGTCTGGGACCCTCAAAGTAAAAGGCTGACAGTGTTGAATTGTGAAACCAAAAGGTAAATGAGACCAGGGGAAGTGAAGTCATTCCCCCTGGTTGTGTTGATCTGTGGAATTCCGATACCAGGGAAAGGGAGTCGTTCTCCAGGTAATCAAAGCTGCAAAGGAAAGGTCGAGAGACCTGTAGAAGGGACTCATTGTCTCCAGACTGATGGAGAAGAGTCTTGTTGATGCAAAGTGCCAATGGTCAATCCATGTGCCTGCAAAAGAGAAGTTCTGGAACTTTGTCTTTTGGGTTGGAGGACTAATCTGGTCCAGCGGAGGGAACCATTCCCCTTAGAAGTCCAAGCCTGGAAGTGAACTTTGTTTCCCCAATCCAGAAGAAGGGAGTCCTTCTGGACAAAGATGGTCTACTTTAGTTATAAGGACTGCAAGACTTATCATTGGCCTTAGGCCCAGGGGATGTATCTCCCCAGCCCTAAAATCCCCCCACTGGCTCTCTGTGATTGCAAGGATCAAATTCAAGACCTTCTGCACCATCCACAAGGCTTTCTGTGGCCTGGGACCTTGCTACATCCAACTCTCTCCCTCCCCAAATACCTTCCTGCTATATTACTTCGATCCTCTAGCTCCAACTCTCTGCAGATCAGATGTTCCTCCAAGTAGAGAGTGGGGTTAGATCTCTTTCTTTGGCAGGGGCCTCCCTCTGGGACGGCCTCCCTGCTCCTCATCGACTTGAGCTGGATCTCCTCAAGATCCGGAAGCTTCTCAAGACCTTCCTTTTCTCCTACTTCCCTCTCCCCCTCCCTTTCTACCTCCTTCTGCGACTGGTTGCCTGTGAGTCTTGCTGTGGCCATGTCTTCCTTCGCCCAGTGTTCTCCAGCACCACACTTACCAGCACTTGCCCTTGGGCTCCTTTCCCTGACTAGCCTACCGAGTCTGGTCCTTCTGCATCCTCTCACTACTAGCCCCCCCTCACCTGGTTCCCCCATCACTTGTCCTCTTGTTCACCCCCTGGGGCCCATCACTCCTGCACTTCTCCCTCTTTCCCTTTCCCTACCCCATTCCTACCCTGACCTGCCCTCTCCCCCTGCACTTATATGATCAGAATGTCACAAGTCCTAGTAGGATCTATGTGATTATTGCGATGGACGAAAATGCAGATTTTTTTTTTTAAAACCCTTTACACCACATATATATGCGGGGGGAGACCTACTGCTGCCTCCCTCATATTAATATTATACTCTAAACCTCGCCCAAATATAAGTGGTTTAAGGGGGGGTTTAAAAACAAAAGTCGGCATTTTCTGCCTTCGCAATTCCCAGGTCTACATTTTTGTACAATTCCGTCCTAGTAGGACCGATATTGTTGTTTACTCCTCTGTCCCCCCACAGCTCCCCCTCTTTTGGCACCTGGAAACACTTTGTTGCTGTATAGGCACTATACAAATGTTCAATAAATAAATAAATAAATACAATAAGTGTAAGCGACAGAAGCTGAGGTTTTGACACAGGACCGTTAATGCTTTTGATTAGTCTGGATAACAGTGCAGCATGCTAGCCAGGGATCCTGTCAGATCTCCTAAACCCTCTCCCCCACCATCTTGATACAAATGAATGTACTGTGGAGATTACACTTAAATTTTGTTAGAGCCCTTAGTATTTTTGTTGAGGCAGGGAACCCCCTAATAGAAATGTGGATAGGATGGGGTTTTCCGTCTCCTTTTTTTTTTAACAAAATAGCAACCACTATGCCACATGTCACTCCATCTGCACCCTTACAGTACTCCTTCCTAAAATGCTTTTGTTTTTATTTGGTATGTATGGTCCATAGGAGTCATGTCTGAAGCGGCTGCCTTTGTTCTCTGACTATGGACGGCAGCGCGGCTTCACATGTTCAATGTGCTGTGGTCCTTTCCACTAGCCTGCTTGAGAAGGACACAGACACGGCACGCAAGCTTCTCTGGCAGCTTCCCTGTCCCTGAAGAGAGGGTGACTGGCATACACCACGATATGCCAAGGCCCCGAGGGACGCTGGGGAGCCTCTGACCGCTGGAATAGCCAGCAAAAACAAAGTGTGGTAATGGGCTCTGGTGGCGTGTTGTGCTCGAAGGGTACTGCTTGGGGTATTGGGGGTATCACTGGCTCTTCCTAGACATTCAGTGAGGGCATGCACCCTCAACAAAACTAGGAGTTACACGCCACCCCAATGCCCCCCCCCCCTTCAGGGTCCCCAGATGGTAGCTGGGAAAAGTTAAGGGTAAAGCTGCTGTTCTCACCCACACCTTGGCCTTGTGCCCTTCTTTCACCCTTTAAACCCCACTTGACGGAGGTGGCATGATGGCTGTTTTCTGTGCTCCTTAAATGACCCCTTTACTCGGAATATTCTGGTGGCTCCAGTATCCTTTTCCGCCGAGAGTGCCGCGGTCGATGCCAAACCATCCACTGCCACAGAAGACTTGAGTAAGACTGGGGGAGAAATGGAGGATTCTGCTATGTCAACCCATCAGGATGTCTGTCACGGCCCTCTGTCATTTCCCCAAAAATCCATCAATTCACTCCAATCTTTAGTCACAGGGCATGCCTTGGTCGCATGTGAGGGTATGTACCAAGCTGCCCTTGTCTCCCTCCCATTATCTACACTGGGATTCTCTGCTCCCTCTTCTGTCTCTCCTATCTTCCCGGGGTCAATCTGACCCATAGGACATACAGGCCTTGAAGGCATCGTAGGACAAAAAGGACCAACAGGACTACATCCAGAGATTGTTCCTTCAGACAGGGCGGTTTTGGAAGCACTGGACAGATCAATATTATTCAGAGAACTGCATGGGGCTAGCGAAACTTCGTGACAATGCTCATGGGAAAGATGGAAAGGACGTAAGGTATGTCTAATTCGGGAGGAAACGCAGTAATTGAACTATCAAGCGCCCATGAAAGCCCTTTGATCGTACTGGACGGAGGACATGTTCCGGGCTTAGAGTTTTGCTGGGAGACTAGGAAAGGAGGACTTGCAGGGACAGATGCAGTTCCCTTGATAAGGGAGCTAATAATCGATCCCATGGACAATGTGGGGGAAGGGAGGTGTTTAATTGGTTAAACCAAGGCCAATTGCGGGAAGAATCTGAAACCAGCAGAAATCCAATCGGACAAACAGAGGTCTTCATGCTCCACCATGCTGTCCATCGTGGGAAGCTGGTCCCATCTTGACTGCCGTGGGTAGGCCAGGCAAGTTAAGGAGGGAAACCCTAGTGCCCAATTTGCTCAATTCTCTTGCTCTCAATGAGGAAATGAAGATGCACATAACATGGGCCGGAATACTAACGCTCTAGCTAAATGACATCACTTTATCAATGGATGACATCAAGGAGGAGATCCCATTGGGGTCACACCCGCTTGTCTGGTTTACCCAACGCTTGGGACCTTCTCAGAACCTGCTCTACCTGTGAACTCCAAGCTTAGTTGAAGCGTGAGCTCGTAGCCTCAACAAAGTGGGAAGCAGTTGGTGTCCCCGAAGAAAGTGAGAAATGGACCAAAAGCGCTACAGTTAGTCGAATCCTCAAGTACCACTATAAGCAAAAAAGATTGTGCGCTTAGTGCAAGGCCTACCAACACAGCCAAAAAAGGAGGAGAATCTAGTTCTAAAGTGTGCAGATGAGAATGGACTTAAAGCTTCCCTAACAAAGAGCAGAGAGTAACAAAGCAGACCTTTCAGCCGGTTGGAGAGAAGGAAACATAATTTGCTACTTCAAGGGTCGGAACCATGGAAATAAGAACTCATGTAAGAGAGAACTGGTGAAAGTGGTGTCTGATACATTGGGAATTGATGATTTAACCATTAAAATCTTCTCGATAACGGAGACTCTCTCTGACTATGATCTGTGGCGGCGGCGGCAATGTCAGATTTGGAAGGGTGAATCAACGCTTGCGAGCCGCCATATTGAACTGTGCGGATGATTCAGAGGTGTGGAAGTAGAAAGGGATGCGCAACTCGACATGTGCCCTTTCCATGATACTTGGCTCGTGCCGCTTTGCGACATCGCGGAGAGTCCGCAATCATGTGTACATAAATATCCTCACGTGCAAACGAGCCCTTGCTATCAAGGAAATGGAATGGATCTAGGTGGAGCAGGTTTGGAGGGCGTTTTGTCAAATCTGCCATATTGTACGTTAACAACTAAAGCCAAAGATGCTGAATATGAGTGCATGTTGTAAGTTCCGCTTTCTGGGCCGGAATCCTGGAAAGAGCACTATGCGGTCTTTATGATTAGGATCTTGGAATGTGGCAGGGCTTAAACCAAGGCTAAAGGATCCTGATTTGATGCTTTTTACTTTTTTTCTTTTATTTATTTAGATCGAATGGACATTGTTACTCCAGGAGACATGGGCTCTGAACATGATACAATTGGTGGCCTTTGAGGTCTATACCTCGTCCGAAAGAAGACCGGCGGCTGGCGGCCTATCCTGGACCTCCGTTGCCTCAACAGATACATAAAATCCCAAAAATTCCGGTTGGTCACCCTTCAACACGTGCTGGGACAGCTGGAAGAAGGTGACTTCCTGTCATCGCTGGACCTGGAGGATGCATACCTCCACATCCCCATACACAAAGGACATCGAAAGTTTCTACGCTTTGTGGTCCAGGGGAGGCACTATCAGTTCAAGGCACTGCCCTTCGGTTTGAAGTCGGCGCCAAGAGTCTTCACCAAGTGCCTGGCGCCAGTGGTGGCGCAGCTGCGCCTGCAGGGGGTCCGCGTCTACCCCTAGCTTAACGATTGGCTCATCCAAGTGAAGTCTAGGGAGCTTGCCGTCAACCACACAGCGAGCACCTTCCGCAGGTGATCGAGAACTGGGGTTCTCGATCACCTGCGCAAAGTCCTGCTTGGTGCCATCGCAAGACGCCCTATTCCTAGGGGCCCAGCTCAACACGATGGCGCAGCTAGCTTCACCGTCGGAGGAGAAGATAAAGGCCATCCTAGGCAAGGTACAATGGCTGTTGACCATGGAAGGAGCCAGGGTGAGGTCCATCAAGTCCCTGCTCTGCATGATGTCGTCATGTATCTACCTTGTGCGTCTGTGCAGGTTGCGGATGCAGCCATTGCAGGAATTCCTCGTATGCCCGTTGGATACAGGTGGCAGGAAGCTTTGAAGACAAGATCTCCCTCAATGAGGCGTTCCGTCAAGCGATCCGGTGGTGGGGCACCCGCGTGCATCTCGCGGTGGGCTTGGACTTTCAGACCCAGCGCATCAGGAGACCGTGATGACGGACGCCTCCCTGGAGGGATGGGGCACGCACATCGGAGATCTCCATGCAAGAGGCCTTTGGCTCCCGGAGGAGAGGTCCCTGCACATCAACATCCTGGAGCTACGTGTCGTGTTCTGGGCCCTAAAGTCCTTCCTTCCGTCCTTCAAGCGCAAGGTGGTACGGGTCTTCACCGACAACACCACCACGATGTTCTACATCCGGAAGCAGGGTGGCATAAAATCTCCAGCTCTATCCAAGGAAGCGCAGGATCTGTGGCACTGGGCCGTAGCCCAGGGGATGTTCCTGGTACCCTTTCACCTGGCAGGAGTGAAGAACACCATCGCCGACTCGCTCAGCAGGGAGCTGCGCTCTTGCCACGAGTGGGAGCTTCAGCAGGATCAAGTAGATCTTCTATTCCGACGGTGGGGCAGTCCCCAGATCGATCTGTTTGCAATGGCTACCAACACCAAGTGCCAGAGGTTTGCCAGCAGGTTTCCCCAGCCGAGGGGCATGGGGGATGCATTCTCCTTCCCCCTGGGACGGCCTGTTCCTCAATGCGTTCGCACCGTTGCCGCTGCTACTGCGACTCATCAGTCAACTCGGACGGTGCCGGTGCAGGATGATCCTCGTCACACCGGCGTGGCCGAGGCAAATATGGTTCCCGGACCTTCTAGATATGTCGGCGTCCCTTCAGTCAAGTTTCCAACGGATGTGGATCTTCTCGCCAGGGAAGGTGGCGCAATCCTGCATCATGACCCCGGATCGCTGAACCTGCAGGCCTGGCTCCTGCAGCACTAGAGTTTGGAGGCAACGATATCCCGGTGGACTGCAAGGAGGTACTTGCCAAGGCGCCAATTGCTATGGACATAAGTGGAAGAGGTTTTCTGTCTGGTGCAGTGCACAGAAGATCAACCCTCTACGGATTACGGCCCCTCATGTGCTGCCGTACTTGCTGTCGCTGGCCAAGGCGGTGCTGGCCCATGCCTCCATCAAAATTCATCTGGCGGCTATCACCCGCTACACCAGAACTCTGGGGCGGTCATCGCTGTGGTCCCACCGCCTGGTGAAGGAGTTCATGAAAGGACTGTTCCGAACGTTCCTGCCGGTGAAGGCGCCGGCCCTGGCGTGGGAGCTCAACGTAGTGCTGACCAGGCTCTTGGGTCCACCATTCGAGCCGTTGCATTCGACACCGCTGAAATTCCTGTCGTGGAAGATGGCGTTTCTTGTGGCCATCACCTCTGCACGACGAATGGAAGAGTTCCAGACCCTCTTGTGTACACCGCCGTACCCTCCATTCCATCAGACGAGGGTAGTGCTGAGGACGCACTCCTCCTTCATGCCCAGGGTGCCGTCGGACTTCCACCTCAACGAGCCCTTGGTGTTGCCTGTTTTCTTCCCGTCTCCTTCGTCGCTGGCTGAGAGGACTTTGCACTCACTGGATGTGGCTAGAGGGCTGAAGTTCTACGTGGACCGCACAGAGTTTTTTGAAGACATCACTGCTGTTTGTGAACTTTGGCCCTGTGAAGGCCCTCACCAAGGCTTCCATTTCCAGATGGCTCTCCGGCTGCATCATGCACTGTCACCGGTTGGCAAACCGACCGTTGCCTGGCCATCCGAGAGCCCATTCAACCAGAGCGACCGCTGCTACAACAGCGTTCCTGTCTGGTGTGCCCATGCTGGACATCTGCAGGGCGGCTACGTGGAGGTCGACACTCACCTTCACAAAATTCTACTGCATTGACCGGGATTCCAGGGAGGAGTCGGCCAGGCAGTGCTGCACAACCTGTTGGCTTGAAGGTGGGCCTGGTGAGGAGGTAAGAAATGCTTAATGTTGAGTGTTGAGCCTTGCCACCTCCCGTGGTTGTGCATGTGTGTACTGCTATCTATTCATGAGCATGTGAATCCATGCTAGACCCCATGCTGGAGAAGGAACAAGTTACCTGTAACTGTTGCTCTCCAGCATGGTTCTGGCATGGAATCAAATGCAAACCCTCCCTCCAACCCCTCTGTGGCTCTTCTCTTGGTCCTACTGCAATTCTAATGTAATTTAGCTCCCAAAACTGATAGGCTAGGGTACATCCAATGGCGTGTCACCCCAAGGAAAAGAGCAGTCATCATGGCATTTAGATCTAATCTTCTGTTTGCTGTGGAGAGCGCATTTGACCCATCAGTAAATTGTTTTGAGAGGAGGAGCTGTCTTAGTTGTCAAAGTGAAAGGAATCATTTACTGCATCTGTTATTTTTTTTTTGCCCTATTTTAGCAAAACTAAGGAAAGATTTCCTGATATCTGATATTAAGAGTGCGTAGGTTTAGACACGCCCAACACGACCCGGGACAACTGACAGTGTATTTATATATTGAACAGCATTTTACCCTGCGCAAGCAGTTTTTATGTTCTGATTAACATTCCACAGTATATTTTATTTGCTCTCTGTACCTTTCACAGGAGAGAAATATGCATTTGCATATCAGTCTTTGTCCCGCCCACATGAGGAGTCCAGTTTTGAAATGCTGTGGCAATTCTTTTCTGAACAAGAGTACCAACAGCAACCCCAGACACGTGTTTCTGCCTTGTTTGGCCTAATCAGTGAGGTGGAGCTGTGCCTTGCTGAGTACAGTGAGCAAGGTGTCCACGTCTGGATGACCCTAGGAATAGTACTGGTGTGCAAATTGGTGTCTAAAGCATGCCCTCATAATTGAGAAAATGTCAGTCTTTGACCTGTTCATCTTGAAATTGAACAGGTTGATACATTTAGTAGAGATTTCTAACAATTTAAGGGTATAAATGCTGGCGGTCTGAACCGAGGAGTAGATCATCCCTATATAAAAGTACTTTGGGAGTGTTTGTTCTTTATATCAGGGGTGGCCGGGGGCAGAATCTGCACTCGCCACTATGTTATGTTGTTATTTTTCTTATACCGCGCCAAAGCCGTGGGCATCCAGGCGCCGAGAGACAGAAGACGGCGGCTACCAGTGAAGAGAAATGTACTAATAGAAGAGGTAAGTCTTCAAAAGTTTCCGAAACGCAAACAAGTCCCCGGTTTTGCACAGAGTTTCTGGCAGGGCATTCCAGGCCTTCACGTCTTGGATATGAAACGCTCTGCCAAGCCCACGGGTTCGTTTCACGCGGTGATGGGCTAGTAAGAGATCTTCTGCTGATCTGAGTCTTTTGTGGGTTGCTAGACATTTATAACATCTTTCGGATAGCTTGGTGCAGTCCCATAAATACATTTATGGCAGATGGTAAGTAACTTAAACCGAATGTGAGCCTCAACAGGGAGCCAGTCTAGTTTTATTCTGGCAGCAGTAATCGGTTCAGAACTTTTCATCTGAAAGATGTGGATGGCTTTTTTTTGTACTATCTAGAGTTTGTGAAGATCAGCTTTACTTGCCCCACATAAGAGTGCATTACAATAATCCACATGTGGTAAAATGACAGCTCTCACGAGTTTAGTGCGGTTTTCGATGGAAACAAGTGGGGCAACCTGTCTGAGCACTTTGAGATGGTAATTGGTGTTCTTTGAGATGGCTGTAACGTGGGCATCACAATCTAAACTACTCTCCATGTATGTACCTAGCGTTTTAACTTTCTGCACGACTTTTATATCACTGCCATCAATCCTAAAGCTTGAGTACGCCTGGTCCAGTTTAGTTAATGCCTGGTGGGGTCCAAAAAGCATAAGATCAGTCTTTGATGCATTTAGTAGATATCCACTTTTTTATTAATGTATACACCATGTCCACCAAATTTTGGTCAGTATCATGATTGCCAGTGATGTCAAGGACCAATTGAAAATCATCCGCATAGTTACAGAAGAAAATCTGAAAGAGTTCCAAATCATTACAAAGGGGGAGGATGTAAATATTAAACAATAAAGGGGAGAGTCATGCCCCCTGTGGGACTCCACAAGTCAGTATCTGTGGTTCAGAGGCTCAGTCCCCCAATATACCTGAGATCGTCGATCCTCTAAAAAAGATCTCAACCAAGCTATGGCATTTGCAGAGAGGCCCCCGACCGACTGCATCCTGTCAAGAAGGATGTTATGATCAAGCAGGTCGAAGGCTGCTGATAAGTCCAGCAACATCAGCAGCCCCGACCTGCTTTCTTCCAGTTTAGAAAGCATAAAGGTCTGTAGGTCTAGAAGGGCACTCTCAGTGCCGTGATAACTTCTAAAACCTGACTGCTTATTATGAAGTATGTCAGATGTTTGTACATGGTCCTGCAGTTGAATGGTTGCTATCTTATCTACACGTTTGAGTAGAAACAAAGTATTCATAATTGGCCTGCGGTTTGCAGCATCAGAAGGATCTAATCCGACTTTTTTTAATAATGGTGATACCGCAACATTTTTTAGTGGCTGGGGAATTTTGCCAAACCGAAAGGAGGCATTGACGAATCTACATAGGAAAGGCGCAAAACTCTTTGTGCTCCAAAATAATTTTGGATGGGAGAAGTTCACCAGGACAATTAGTAGGATGCATAGATTTCAGTATATTTATCATTTCCACTACAGTGGTTTCCTTAAAAATAAAGCCGGAGGCGGATTCAGTTTTAACGGCAGTGTTGGACATGAAGTCTTGTTTCGTGTCTGTCAATTCTGTGTCGGATGATTGCGTCTTATTAGGTAGCAATGTGGACTTGACTGTAGGAAGTGAAGAGGTCAGGTTTTCCTGCTTAATTGTATCCGGTTTTGCATAAGTTATGCGCAAATGCTTATTTGACTCTTGGCGAGTCAGAAATGGTGTGCTGTGTGTATGTATAAAATGGAGGTGGCAAGTGACTTTCTTAGGGCTAGCTAGTAGCTTCCAACTTGATTTATATTTTCCCCTGCCATATGTAATACCCTTTAATGCCTTCTTGAGAATTAATCCACACTTCTAGAGGTTCCACATAGAGATTGAGCTTCCCGCAGCATATTGCATAGGCTGTGAAGAGGCTTCGAAATGTAGGGCCAAAGCAAAGCGTTCTCTGAATAGATTTTGAAGGATGGCCCTACTTAGCCTGTCAAAGGCTTTCATCATCCCTGATCCCTGCCAATGGGTCAGGGTGGTCTTTACAGAGGTGAATGGTACCAATCCTTTTTATTATCATGGCTATGTCACCCGCTAACCATCATGTCTGCTTTTCGTGCTCACCCAATCATATCGCAAAGACCTTTGTCATTATCTTAATGTCCAAATGTAACCGAGGTATTGTCTTATAATTGGACAGTTAGTATGGCCCCATTCAGGTTTGTGGAGCAGAGCAATAACAGTTGCATACATTTTGGTGAATTTGCTCTATCCAACAATGTCGCCTTAGACTTCCAGCAGAACAGGCAATAGGATCTCTCAGAATGTACAAGGTAATACTGCCGGGATCCCTTCCGGCCCCATACTCTTGTTTTGCATCTGTTAAATTGCATCTTCCCCAGTAATCACAGTATCTAGAAACTCATCAAATCACATTCAGGAATTCTGTTCCATCTGCTGCTTTACCTGTCCCCTCTGATCTGTGCAGAACTTCATAATATTTTTTAAAAGCCTCATTTTTGTATTAATTACATTACTGGTGCAACTTTCCCATCCTGTGTAATGCACAACACATGTCTACTCCCTTTTTATTATTATTTTGTAACCTACTGGATAGCAAAGTACTTATGTACTTGCTGTGTTTCCAAATAAGACTACCTTTTATTGAAAAGGCATGTTCTGACTTTTCCTTGAATCAGTGGTCTAACATCTGTCTGTATCTCTGCACCTTCCCTTTTTTGCATCAGGCACGGGGGTTGCCTCGTAAAACTCACAAACAAATTACAAAGGTAGTCAAAGGAGTGTATGCCAGTGCAAGAAGTAACTGTTTTTTATTCAGGGCCCAGATGCAGCTGGGACAGCAAATTTAAACAGATCGCGGAACAGAACTGAATGAAAAGGCGCTGTCAAAGAAACACCCCTAAGGTTAGAACTTTAATACAGTGCAAGTAATTATTGGTAATCGTGCGACATCTTGCTACACAATTTTGATTGGACTTTGCACTTTCGACCCATATAAAAAAACATACATTGCAATCAATGATTGGGTTCAGGGACCTTCCCACTCTGCCCTCATTTATTTCTTGTGACGTCAGTCCACCCCCCAATTCCCACAACACAAAGTTAAGTCATTGAAACATTTGAGACGACCAGCAGAACTTTATTTAACTGCCTTGGTCCGCCTCACCCTGATTCCCATGAGAATGCGCCTTCACCATGACCCCATCAGAGCCTTAAACCGCAGACCTACTACCATACAATTGTTGCATATCGGGAACACCCTAACCCGTTTCCCAGGGAAGGTGTCCTATGGGGCAATTTGAAACCGCTGTGGTTCTTTTCGTGTCCATTAGAAAATTGTATTTCATAAATGATTCTGAATTATGCAATGGTCATGTATTATTCTTTGGTGAAACCTGTGATCTCTAATCTGTGACCTTGAAAAATAACAATCAGTGTGTTCTTCTCGCAGCGCTGGCCTGGGATTGCAGAGACTGCACTAAATCACCAGCCACAGCGACCTTTGCCATGCACAAAATGCTAACCCGTTTAAAGTAAAAGCAAGATTTTAAGGCCAATTTACTGCATGTTGTTCTACCGCTAAGCTCAGTGCTCCAGATAAGAGGTGGTAGTATATTTTATGCATGATTTCTGAAATTAGAAAGTAAATGCAATTTCAAGAGTAAAAATGAGTTTTCTCCTCTGCAAGAGAGTAAAACGTATCCAACATATACACCCAGTGCATATGTAAAATCAGACCCGTAGAAAAAAGAGTTGTAGCTCAAAATTGTCTGGCTTGCCTTTAACCATTTTATTACACTTGCGGAAAATATTCTGCCATGAAATAACTTGTAAGTACAAGTGCACACATCCAGGGGTGCACCTGGGGTACAATTTAGACAGGGCTAACCCTTCAAATGTTGGGAGAAGCACTAACTTCAGAGATGGTGGAGGGGTGGCAAACTTACTTGTGTAAGGGCATTTAACTTCTTACTTGTAATGAGACTATTCTAGTGCAGCTTCAATGTTACAATCAGTTAACTCTCTCTTTTAAGTCTGAAACACCCACTTCTTGCAGATCCTGAAGGTCCTAGAAAGTGTCCAAATGGCAGATGGTGTGCAATGAAAGACTCAATATCATAGCATAACGGGGACATTGCAGAGTGGGGGGCAGTACTCTGGACGGCCCAAACCACTTCAGTTGCTGGGAGCAACAGGGGAGAAAATGTAATGTTGGTTCTACCACAGTCTGCTATACTAGAATTTCTGGTGCACTGACTGGCTGGTGGGACTGTCTGCCTGTCAAATCCAGTGTTACGAGATTGGAGGCGGGCCAGTGCAGCAATAATGCATTTCTTTATTTTTTTTTTATTAGCTTATAAAAACCTTTAAAATAATGCATTTCCATGCGGCAGTATTGGAGCTACTAGCAGAGGAGCACCCGCGTACACCAATGTGGCTCTACACTTATTAAAACTGTCCTATTGTAGTAAGGGTGTACACGTAATCATTCATAAGCACTCCATTTTTTGCAGTTGAAGTTAGGGTGAGATTACAATATTTGCCCAGGATCACACACTTACGCTAAACAGCGAAGCAGGGATTTTAACCCACTCTTTCAATTTGGGCATGGCCACTTTCTTCCATTCCATACTTACAAATATTTAAGTTTTGGGTGTCAAGACCTACAAAAATACTGTCCTATAGAGTTTACTTGCAAAATACCCAAATTGCATAGTAAAGCATCATGACAACATGTAAATCCTTATAGCAGCATGTTGGGGCAAAATAATATCACTGTACCTTTTATTTTCCACATCCTGAATGGAAAACGATATGATGCAAAAGAAAAATATCCTGATTTAGCCACTTTATTTTCAGCGCTATAAAAACACACCAAAAATAAGTTGTGCGCATGACAGTCAAGGGGGGGCAGGGGGACATGACACGTACGGAGCATGGGGGCAGACAGTCGCGGGGAGGGCAGGCATGACACGTAACGGGGGAGGGCAAGAGGGCACAGACAGTCACAGGGGGCGGGGGAAGAAGTGGAGGCATGACACGTAACTGGGGGGCATGGGAGCACAGACAGTCGCGGGGGAGGGGAGGCATGACATGTAACTGGGGCAGGGGGCAGAGACAGTCACGGGGGGGGGAGGCAGAGGGAGGCATGACACGTAAGGGGCAAGGGGCACAGACAGTCACGGGGAGGGGGAGGGAGGGCAGGCATGACACGTAACGGGGCAAGGGGGGCACAGACAGTCACGGGGGTTGGGGGGAGGGAGAGGAGGCATGACACGGTAATGGGGGGCATGGGGGCAACAGAGTCGCAGGGCGTGGGGCGGGCTATGCTGCTGATGACAAAGGAAACGTGTTTCCCAGAGTCACAGCCCCCCCGAGACACACAGGCTGCGTCGACAACACTGTGGTGGAGTTCATCAGGGACACAGCCTGTGTCTCAGGGGGACTGTGACTCTGGGAAACGGGCAGTTGGTTGATCATCCGACCCGAGCAGATGGATTTGCTTTGGAAGAAACAAAATACTTTGAACTGGTTTCAATTGCGGTTTTATTTCTCTGACAGCCCGGACCATGCGAGATTCGATCAGATAGCGGTCCGGGCTGTCAGACAGAAAATAAAAATGCAATTGAAAAGCGCCTGCAGCAGAAGGGCGGGTTGCTTACCTGGCTGGTGTCACTGCGTTTGTGGCCTCCTCTCTCAGCTTACTCTACAAATGAAAAAACGTAGCAGAAGGACACGTGCGTTTCTGGAAAGGTCTTCCAGGGCAGAGTGGGTGGGTTGAGCCCTGGATTAGGATACATGTCTCAGAGAGACTGTCAAGGGAAGGGCCTGCCTGCCTCAAGGCAGGAGCTTGCTACAGTGCCATCTAGTGGTGGAAAGTAAAAAGAGCATAATTAATAAACACGGCGTGCATGGTACGCAGTAGAAACAAAAATCATCTGTATTTCCCATAATTAGATGCGTAAATAAGCACCATAAGCACCTTATCTAGAGGGCTGGCTAAGCTTGATTATACTTCTCTTTGATCCTGTATTTATGGGTTAGATTTATTAAGGATTTTATTTCACAAATATCAGAAAGAGCCCCCTCCCCTTTTACAGTGCTAGTTTCGGAACTGAGAAGTACGTTCCCTTATGCTGCGTTGAACTTGCGTTTTTATTACATTATTCTACTTACCGATTTCTATATGGATTCTGTTGGGAAGCAGATGAAAACATCATCCATAGCTTCTTCCCCTCCTCTGCATCAATACCGCAAAGGTGAGATGTGTTGCTCACTGAGACAGCCATTCCATCCTTCTTCCTTCGCAGGTACAGCAGGGTTTGGGAACACTTTGAGCTGAAGATGGCCAAAGCATTCAAACTAACGTAGAAAAGCATGCACTACTCACAAAGCAAATATGCAGTCCACATGACAAACGCATAGTATAGGTAATACATGCATTTAGGCATGAAGAAAATTAACATAGCATCCACATGGGGATGTTTGTGGTCTTGTGCAGAAGGGATTTGGTCTAGCAGTTTGGGGCTGGCCTGCCCCTTTTGGAGTGGGACCAAGTCTGATTTGCATATGGCCGTTCCCCTTTTGTAATGGCTTGGCAGGTGAGGAACGGTGGTCTGGAGGGTTGCTCAGAGCAATGCCAGAGGTTAAAATGAATTCTAAACCTTCCAGCCATCATCTCTTTTGTTTTGAAATAGCATCCACATACATGAAGAACACTAACATGACCAATGTATAAGGTGAATGCAACATGAATGACAAACAAATATAGCTTGTTAACAGCCGCAAGAGTGTAGTTGGGCAGCCATCTTATTAAAAATGGAAGCCACAGCACATCTCTGAATAAACACAGGTCTTAAAGCTTTGGGAAAACGCAAACGTCTGAATCCAAAGAAACACTTAGCCACTGTCTGAGCTCTGCACAGATAACAAATAATGCCATGGTTAAAGTGTATTTAGGGATGCTCGGAATGATGGAGCGAAGGGACGAGATGGCAATTCCCAAAACGCAAGAAGTATAGTCCAGATTATTTTTTATAAGCACACAACCAGCCTTTGTTAACCAGGTGCAACAAAACAGTAAACCAAAAGACTCCATAAAGAGCAACTCCAGAGTGTCCCCAGTGGTAATAGAAACCATGACACATTAATATTTGCTGAAATCTCAACAAGAGGTAAATCTATTCCAAACACGGTCCCATCACACGTGACCCATAATTGGAGAACAATGGCCATTAATTTGAAACAAATTCAGATGAGGCGCTTTTGAAACTGTATTTTCTTATTGTATAAGCGCCTAACAAGCAACCAATAAATAAATTGGACACTGTCCGTACTCCCTAAATGCACATGCAGGCATGAGGCGCCACGCAAGGCCAAGTACAAAGGTATTGCCCGGTCTCCTGGCTCGAGAATAAGGGATGTAACTTTTTAATTGAAGAAAGAATGTTCCATCGGCCTCTCTCCATCCGCTCTGTCTTGCTCCATATCCTGATGACTTGCCCAAGTGTCCAAAGTTGGTAAGCAATGTGCCAACCGATCATCCTTGGAGACATTCCATGCACTCATCAAGTAGTATGACAACCAACCTTTTGTTGTGAAGATGATATAGTTAAACATGTGTCAAAATAGGGGTGGTTCCAGGGCAGCCATCATATACGTATAACCCAATGAACTGTTTAATCCGTATGTAGTTTACCCAGTCATTTTACCGAAAACAAGAGGTACATTTCACCGAAGCATATCATACCGAAAAACACAGAAAATATTACATAAATATATGTGGGGTAAGGGGTTAAGTTCTGGATGGGTTTTGGGTGGCATTATAAGGGTAGAAACATAGGGGGCTTGGGTGGGGGGACCCCCTCCAAACAAAATATAAAAAAAATATTCTGGGTTTTTCAGTATTATGGTCGCAATGAAATGTACCACTCTGAAATATATGTCAGTAAAATCATATATAATCAACAAAACTGGTGTCGAGCATATGATTGATGGATTGATGAATTAAGTAAGAATCTTGATTATTGTTCTGTTGAATTTATTGTTGAAAAAATAATTTTGTACAGTTTGTCTTCACAAGAAAACCGCATATAAACCAAAAAGAAAGAACTAGTAACCTTAACTGACTACCTAGTTAGTAGCAAAATTGATTGAATCCGAATAAAATTAGGTGTGCAGGGGATGGGAGTGTTCCACAAGTCGTCCCGAGAGGATATCACAGGGGCAACACGCTCGCCTTGGAATCAAGACTACGCGGAGCAACACAGGTTAGATCCCTGGGTCCGCGCTTGGAAACCTCTGGATATTAAGCGCGTTATAAATAACCAATCATAACCAATCATCATAACAGCTGTTTTGTTATTGTAATTGGTAACAACCTAGTGTCCGGTGGGTTTTTCTCCCCCGCACATTATCATGTCGTTGATGGCACATCTTGAGTGCTTAAGCAATTGCTTTTGAGAAGTATGTCGAGACTGATGACATTTCAATGCATGTATGCTGTCCCAGCTTTGTTTCAATGCTAATAAAGTTGGGTTTTGAGGTGCACTTTGACTGCTCCATCATTGAGTCTGGTTTGGATTGACTCTAGGCCTACCTGGGATTTTGGGGGCCACCTTAACAACTCCCTCCTCTGCTTCCCTTAGTTTTTTTTTTTTTTTTTTTCTGAACCGATGCCAAATTTGCAATCTTCCCTCTAGTGGTAGCCTTTAGTGAATCCCTGAAGATTAAATGTCTTGCACTGTGTCCTAGTTATCTATGTAATGCATTAGTTCATCCTGGATTTAATGTTTGAAGGCGACCTCTTGAAGCAGGGAAGTGTTCAATCTCCATCACCTATCTTTAGGTCTCCCACCTCAGTCTAGTATTAGGCGATCTGTATGATCGGGTACCACTATCTCCCTCACTCCTGCCATCAGCATTGCTGGAAGGAGGGATTTCGGTAACTAGTGATGCTCAATATGCGATGATGAAACATTAGCGGTAAAATAAAATGAGTATTGTCTAGTTGTTGGGTTAAAGGGTCTCCAGAGGCCAACCAAATACTATGTCTCCATTAGATCTCTTGTTTGGCCCTGCCAACGACTTATGACAGACTGCCAGAGGCCTTATCTAATGTACTGCCCATAGCTAGATTTAATAATTCCTCAAAATCTTATTCCCCTGCTGGCTTTCCAATATTTGATCCAGACCTTAATAAAAAAATCCTGCCTGGCGTATGTTGGGTGCATATTCATTCTTAAGCATTGTCATTTAAGTGTTATATGTAGATTTTTTCAGAGCAGTATGGCTACCCTCTTTTCTTGGTTCCAAAGCAGATAGAGATTTCCCTAGTGTATATCTTATTTAGTAAATATTGTTTGTCCTTCTCTGAGATCTTTCTTGCAAAAAGACAATAGGCCTATTACGAGTGTGCCGGTGCGGTAATAACATGCCAGTATTACCACATACCGGCACGTTACCGCACTGGCACACCAAGTTTGGTGGTAGGCTGGCGGATATACCTCCAGTAGCTCTGAACTGGAGGTATATCTGCCACCCTACCAGCAAACACATCTGGTATTACAGGCCCAATGGGACTCCATGGAATTGAGATGTACTGGTGTTTCCACCAGTTTGAATCTGCCTGTAAGCCCGGCAGACTTAGTGGCGGAAATGTTATTAGTTTGCTTGTATTCCGCCAGGATACTGGCAAACTTGCAAGGAGTGCTAATGTCTACATGGTTATTGTTTATGCTCATTAGTAACTTTTACTTTTTATCATGCAGTTGACCCCTTTAACATTCCATGATAAGGAGGACAATGAGGAATGCCATCAATTGCTGTATCTGTTTACCCTGTACTCCTACTTGGAAGTGTAAAGATTACGTATGCAATTTGTTTTTGCGCTACATGGCTTAGTTGAATGTGGTGTCAGTGATCACACAAGCTCCTCTCACACACAACAGTAACATGACTGGGGCAGCCCTGCTTGCTTCTCTTTATTTTACAATCTCTATTCCCAGCAATACATCTCTTGCATGATTGCATAACTTTAGTCCTTCAACCTCCCAGACTATGTGGAGTCTCTCACCATGTGCATGTTATGCTATGTTAAGCTTTAGTTACAGAGCGTGCATTAACACCAACGGCGGCATGGCGCTATTTGAAGCAAGACCATGGAGAAAAGCAACAACTAGAAAAGATACGTTTTCAGTGACTGGCAGAGCGTAAGGTGCTTTTCAATGGCTCTGTGTCTGGAATTCCAGAGTGGAGCAGCAGTCACTGAAAAAGAACGTCCACCAGTACGGGATGTCTAAAAACAAGGTAAAGCAATCTGGCGAGCCACAACCGAGTGAAGTTTCCAAGCTGCGACATACAGACGGAATTTTGAACTATGTATGATATGCATCAAACCTCTATGACAATGATACAATCATATCATCAATGTATTACAACAGTTTTCTGTAGATTAAAAATATGTTTTAAAGATTTTATGCCCAGGCACTGCCCAGAAATCTGTCAACCTTCGTTTTTTTTCTGCCAGCACCATGGTTGGCTTAGTTGGAGTAGAGCTAGTAGTAATTGCAATGGCAGTCTCATTTTTTTCATCCCGTTTCCTGGCGTAAGAAGAAATACAAATATCAAGACTGGAAAGATGTATCCCCATGTGTCTGGATCATAATGTCCACGTTTGCCAGTCTATGTAAAGAAACAGCAAAAAGCAAAGGAAATTATGTTTAAAAAATATAGGCATAAAATCAACTGGACATGGGAGATCTAGCTACCCATGCATCTGTTTAATTCAATGTTAAACGTTTTCAACAATATGGCTCCTGTACATATTTAGAACCAATACATTTGGTGATCTGATGGGGAGAACCAGCGGTTTGCAAATAATATTGGTACTGCCACAAATTGCCACCGTCCACCCCGATCTGCTAGGCCTGGCAGCCTGGCAGGCTGGAAGGATGCAAAGTGCAATGACTGTAGTTTGTTTGGTTCAAAGACTTCAAGCCATCTTCAGTGTTGCGTTCCATACCTTCAAGTGTCCGATGTTATTTTAGCCAAAACGTGAAAATGGCAAATGCATATAGAAACCTACTAAGAGTGCCTATTGAGGTAACCATCCAGTGGTTGGAGGATGAAGCCCGGCAGGCGCAATGGGCAATAGATGTTTGCAGCAAAGTTTGGTCAGAAATTGTATTGACCCTAACGATTGGGCATGTATTTTTGAGCATACACAGTTTGTTAAACATTTCCAATGCATTTAACCTTTTTGTTTTTCTCACATTTACACTCGCAAAACTGACAGGTCGTGTTCCGCCATCATGTGCTAAACTTAGCCGTTGATCCATCGACCCAGGTACAAATGTCCTCACAACAGTAATTCAGATCACCCGCCCCTCAAGCTGACCTGACTGGACGCTTGCACCCCTTTTCACAACGCCAATGCACGTCTCATGTCAACTTATTGTGTCTCCATGGAAATGTCTGCCCCTTTCCGCGACAAGTATAAATAAACCGTTTCTGATCAGACTACATTGGAGTTTTTTTTCATTTGTGTCGGTCTGTTTCATTCTGAGCCTCCCTGGCTTGCTCTGTTAAAGGATAGTTCCGGGACTTTTTTTTTATTGTCCCTACGGTTCGGCCATGTGTTTTTAAGCATAACTCGGTAGATCGTAGAAAACTTTCCTATGGACCTTACCCGACTTTTCGTCCATTATCGCACTCGAAATCAGCCGCCATTTTCTGATAATCCTATCATTTCCCCCCATCGCCCTGGCTCACCTGCTTTTGCGGCACTAAATCAAATCCCCCGGCCCCCTGAGCCTGACATCAGCAGACGCGTACCGCCCATTTCCCAACGCCAAAGCACGTTTCGTGTCAACAATCGCTGCGCCTCAGCTAATGAAGTGTCGCCATGGAAATGGCAGGACGCCTCTTTCCTCAATAAGTATAAACACACCGTTTCACAACACACAGCAGCAGATTTTCGATTCCATTCCTCTCTCTGTGTTACTTTGAGTATTCTGTGACTCGTTTCTTGTGCCTCTGGTCAGCTACCTTCGCCGCTTCTAGGCCTTGTGAACACCCTGCAACCATCTCTGTAATTATTTTACTTTCTTTACCACACAATGGCTACAATAATGCCGTATATGTATGAGCCCGAGTACACGAGGAAGAACTACTGGAAAGGCAAGCACGCGAAAACGATGGGGATTCGGGACGGCAGTTGGGAGGACCAGTCAAACGGATGAAGAGCCTGGACCATGTCGCATGGACGGCGTCTCCACCTGGTGCACGTGCAATCGGTGCGAGCTAATGCCAACTGAGGAGGAGAACTGCTGCTGCCGTGAAAATTCCGGGTGCTTGGCCTACATTTCGGAAGGCGGAGCCAAGTCCGCAATGCATCACCGAGCTGCAGAGTTTCAGGGAAGCCTGCCTCTCACGGACCGTGGTTGAGGATGAATGATGGTGCTTATGCACGAACTTCGCGCACTGTTCGTCCGCGTAATCCGAGTAACGAGTAAGTATACTCTGGTTGTGATGTCAGTGATGGCACTACTATTTCATGGTCGTCTCCCACATATAAATTACATCTACATATCATTCGAATGCATGTAAATTGGTTCCATATTGTGGATTTTCTAGATAGAATTTTCTTCAAAGCAGAATGACATTTTTTACTGAATCGACAGTGATAAGAAAGTTTTGTCATTTTAATACAGTTTCGCATCTTTCTTTTTCACAGGTGGTACAGGCTGGTGGCCTATCGTTGCTTCACTTGGTGGCTTCACGGGAGGCTCGGACACCGTGTTCGGAGAGTAATTACCTGCTGTGCGGTACTTGCCTTAGACAACATTTCCCAGCGACAGTGGACAATACCCGTGGATTTTCCCTGGATGTGCTGCAACCGGAACTTTGCAATGTGTAATGTTTATTATTTATGTTCAATTGAAATTAAGATCTAAAATAAAACCCACTATATATTTTAACAATGGTTGTTTTGATTTTTTAAATTGAATCTAGTGTGTCTCCATTGAATAGTCTTCCTGTGCCTTGTCACACCACATGTCTCCGGCCAGCATCCTCCCCTCTACGCTGGCCGCCCCCTTCAATCACATAACCGTTGAACCCATATGCCAGCAGAATATACATATGTTATTTTGAGGGTTGGCATCAGGCCTAGGCATCCAGGGTCTCCAGGGTGAACTGCACCCATATATTCTCCTGGACAGTGAGGTATTATAATTTTTTCCTGCTTTCCATGTACTTAGATCCTGCAGCCTGCCTCTTACATGCAGTTAGATGGCCTCTCCTTGTGAGGCCCTGCGGCAATTATCTTGTTGCACGACCACCGCCCAATCCACCCCCCCCGCCCTATCAAAGGCAGTTGGCACCCGGGGTACTTGTGCTGGCAAGTGGAGCTGTCAGGGAGCAATAAAGGCCAAGAGGTGCCAAAGGACCATGTACACTTCAAAGTGGTCTATGGAGCGTGGGGTTTGTTGTTCCCGATGTCTACCTCCAGACCCCGTGTCTCCTGCCAAGCATCCCCCCTCACGCTGGGCGGCCCCTTGCAAACCGCATAATGCCACCGACATCATACACGTCATTCATTCTACAAACACACCCCCTGTTTCGAATTCTTTATAACCCACTTCATATTTTCTAATGAGAACTTCTTTGCGCTTTGCTAGTCAACCGTGAAGGTGCTGGTTATCTGCTCTTCGTCCTCTGTGAACTTCCGGTTGCCACTTCGAGGAAACTCGTCAGTTTGCAACCTGTGAACTGCTCCCTGTTCTACGACAAGAAATACTACTCTGATCCCGGAATCTAACTGTTTGTTCGTCAAGGCAAGGCCATGTACCATAATCATTTTGCGTCCAATTTCTTTCGTTCAAGACAGTACATGCAAGGAGACTAGTCACATGTTCTGGAGTCTTAGTCAAATTATTTTTCTATTTTTTTAAGTTATTCAAATACTTATCCGCATGTGAATAATCGTGTATAGTTCCAAGAACCAAAACGAACCTTGCATTGAACCTTTTGTGTCATTTAATTTTTTAACACATTGGTATTCATTAGAGAATTGGTTGATCTTTACTTTTCAGAACTTTCCACAATGCCTGCCTGTTCCATTGGCGGTTGCCCTTTCGAAGACCCATAATGAATCTGAAGGTACTATAATGCATGTTTTTTTCCTAAGACAATAGATCAGATAATGAGAATGGGTCCGATATTGCGGTATACTCCACCGTCTGAGCTCTTGAAAGTAGAGTCCTAGAAGTCTTTGCGGACAAGAGGGGCGATGGATACCCGCATCTGCAGCAGGCACTTTAGCTCAGACATGTACTCCACATCAATGCTAATAAAGAAGAAACACACCGGGAGCGAGGCGAAAATTGCTCTTCAACCGCTATTCCCACTCTATTCGTCCACATCCCTCCACTGGTGAGTCAAGTTTACGTATTTATCTCTCGGCCTTGCGGTAGTGTGTAGCATTAGCTAACAATAATTTCCCATTTATGTATCCACTCAATATGAAGGCGGAAGATTCTCCATTCCGTGTCGTTATTGCAGTCATCAGCCACTTCAAGCCGCCTATCGCGGTAATCTTACTTGGCTATTCTGCCACTGACTTCTTTTAGGCATGTAAATCTAATAGTTTTAATTGATCGTGTAATTATTTTACCTAATGGTACACCCTTGTACTCGTCCTCTAGTCTTTGGTTTCAGTTATAATTATTGTTTATCCAATAATAATGCAAGTACTGTCTTTCAGGGAGATGCTGAGGAGTCAACCTTATTGACGGCAACCCGTTGATGTCACTCAGATGCTCGAGGTACGTTTCCGGACAGTTCCATCGATGGGAGATCATCAGATTCTTGCATTCTTGTAGCGTTGATTGTTACATACAATGTTTCTTCCGTTTTTAGCCATTGATATGTCCTTTCTGTCGTCGCCCCTCCTATGTCGTTTCTTTTTTCAATATTGTGTTCATTACTCAATTGAAAGTCCTATGTTTCAGGGAGTCGATGGAGCATTAGTCCAAAGAAAGAAGGGGGAGCATGCAGTTACGGGTCCGGCGCAACAGCTTGCAGAAGTGTGCACCGCAAGTTACATCGTCCCTTGATGTTCTTATGCATTTCGAGGTAATGGATACTGACAGTTCGATCAAGCGAAATCATTATGACGTGATTACATCCGCTATAACTTCCTTCTTTATTAACGCAAGTTACTATGTTTCAGTGAGATTGACGGAGCTTCTTCTACAAGAACATCACCCCTAGTAGTTGATTGCAGATCTCTGGGTGGTGACACTTCCACAACGATCGAGCAAATCGAATCATTATTTACATATCCATTATTTATTATTAGACAACTGATCATTTTGTGCAAGCTCTATTTAGATGAGCCGTTGACGCCTGACACAAAGTTTGTTCTTTTAACAAAATAGAAAAACCATACTAATGCAATTACTGTGTTTCAGGGAGTTACTGAAGCATCATCTTCAAATAATATCATCAATGGAAGTCTATGAGGAGCCGAGGTATGGATCTCTTGACAGTTCCATCTAACTAGATCAACAATGCGTGAATAATTGTCGTTTTGAATGTTTCTCACAACAGCGGTTCATTCGTGTTTTGCTATTGAGATGTACCTGGGTATTTGGTCCCAGGTACATTTTTGTGTTTTCGATATTATTATACATACTAATGAAAGTTCTATGTTTTCAGGGAGTCGATGGAGCGTCAGTGCGTGATGGATGTGCTTATCATGAAAATATAGTCATTGCAGCGCAAGAGGAAGTGGAGACATGCACACACGAGTCGGGCAACAGCGTCCTGATGTTGAAGTTCGACGGCAAGAAAGTTTCAAAGAAAGAAAGCAAAAGAAAGGTTAGTGTCCTGGTCACTATATTATGTTGTTTTTCCTGTTAATAGTTCAATACTGTAAGTTGTGTTTTAAACTGAACATCCCTTTTCCAATCTGTCCTCTAGTTGCGAGTGGGTGTACGAACTAGATCTACACAGACAGTGAAGCGAACGAGAGATGTTGCTTGTCAAACCTTTTGGCAGGGGACTTGAGACAGGAGATGCATCGTGCCAATGGGAAGAATATGAAGTGACTGACAACGGAGCTATACCACCCACCAGCCATTGATAGTGAATGTCCTCCTGGTAAGTTCGGATGCAGTCGGAGATCAATTCACAGAATCCACACCTGCAAAAACTAAGACCGCGAGAAAGTTGAAGAAATTGTTTTATTCACCCATCGCCGGAGAAGGAACAGATGTTGCAATGGAAGAGAATGAAGTGGACGACAATGAAACACCAATCAAATATCACTGAACATAGCGGAAGACGATATCAGAGATTCTAACCTTTCATGTGAGTGACATGTCCCTCAACGTTACAGGCCGAACCAGCTGGGATGCAGAGTGACAGTATAAGGAAAGAGGCCAAATTCATTGTATTCGATAGTTGTTTGATTGATATTATTATTCGGGATGAAATGTGGGCATTCGTTGGTGGGGAAGTATGTGGGGAGCCATTGATTAATGTGACTCGTGCAATTCGAGGCACTAACCTTAAAATACATGCCACCTGTACAAATATCATCCTTTCTCATGGTCTGCACAACCCATGCTGGGGCAACTGCCAGCAGGCAATCTACTTTGTGCAGCGGCTGCACCTTTTTAGTGGTTCAAGTTTTTAAAAAGTTAGTCTTTCTTTCAGTTTATGGGAATCCATTTCATTGCGAAAACTCAGTTCTAACAAATACCAAACCGATTATCTATTTCCAGCCATTAGCGAAGCTTGGAGAATGGAAAAAATGTCTATTGATAGTACATTCGCGGGCAAACGGTTCAGGCTAAGCCGGTGATGGACAGTGCGACAGCCCAAGGATTTTCAGCCAAGTACTGCACCTACCACTTTCAGGACATGGAAAGTAAGAAAATTGTGAGTTCGGTGGTCGTGCAGGTGTCACAAGTACATCCTCAGTGGCCATGGAGAGAGTTGGCTTTGTAGCATCATTGCAAGAACTACAATCGCGGGGAATGGTGATCGACCTGATAGCCACGGACAGACATGTTTCAATTGCCAAGACAATGAGAGAAGAGTACAAAAATATAAATCACCAATTTGACGTTTGGCATCTTGCAAAAACAATCAATAAAAAAATGTCGGCTGCAGGTAAAAAAAAAAGATATGCAAGGTATTTCACAGTGGTCCAAGTCAATCAGCAACCATCTTTGGTGGAGCTCAAAAAACATGGCGGAGGGTCGTTGGAAATTCTACTGAAAAAATGGCGGTCAGTAATGCCTACACTGTATCAACCGTTCACACAGTGGACCACAAACCAACATTTCCACAATTGTGAACATGGCCATTTGTCCACAGAGGAGGCACGGAAGAAGAAGTGGTTGATTCCTTCATCAACCCACTCACAAAGCCATTGAAAAGATTGTATTTGATAAAACTATAACAAGAGATTTGAGGGGACTCACGGAATTCTGCCACACAGGAGATTTGGAGGTGTTCCACAATATGTGCCTAAAGTACAGGCCAAAACGATTGCATTTTGGCATGGAGGGCATGATAAATCGGACTCTTCTAGCGGTCTTGGCACATAACCATAATGTTGGCCGTCAACAAAGTAGGACGACCGGAACTTTAGGGACGCTTCGCTACAATAAGGCCTTCACTAAAAGAAGTAAACAATGGGTGATCAAACCAGTGTTTGAGGATATGCAATATGAGTTTGTTGAGACTTATTGTTGATGTCCTAGATAGGCGCATACATGGAGTTGTGAACGAACCTGTGCAGGGGACAACTGCATTGCCACCCAACATTGCCTCTGTTCCATGTCCACCTAAAGCAGAGCTCATTGAGAAATACACATCACGGTTTAAATGATTGTCATTTGATTGTCTGTTCTCTCGAGTCTCCTCATGTCGCAGGCCCATTGAATGTGTATCTATGTAATGTGTAAATAAAAGTGATTGCTCAGTGTACATGCAATGTGTCTCTCCACCCTTGCCCCTCCCTTCACCGTGCAGTAGTGCGAACCACCCGAGTGTCACCTGTGACTTTGCTCTCGAGTCTCCTCATGTCGCAGGCCCATTGAATATGTGTAGCTATGTATTGTGTAAATAAGTGATTGCTCAGTGTACATGTAATGTGTCTATCCAACCTTGTTCATTTGCGCATTAAATTAAACCAAACAGTAATATAAATCATTTTTCAAAAAATATAGAATGTCTCCGTATTTATGGTTCTCTGGGGCTGCAAAGCACGCAGACAAAATGCAAAGATGGAGTGTAAATTTCAAGTCCTGTGAGATGGCCTTACACTGAATGTAGCTAACTAGGAATGTGTGCTCGTTCAAAGTGAAGGTCAGCTGCTTTGATTTTTTGTTTGGGTGCCGGAATGGCCCACGACTCAGTATAAGGTTCTATTGTTATTTGACCTTGACAGGCCGGGACCATCCCGAAAGACTTCTTTTTGGGGTTGTGGTGCAATAACGTAAGAAACGATGATGAATAAAATTTCAGAAACGATAGCCATTTAATGTTCGTTCATTAGAAGAAATAACGTCGGCATAGAAGGAGTGGTATTTCGGGGCTGCCCTACACACAGACACAATGGAAAATGCAAATATAATGTAAGTAACTCTTTAGATGAGTTGATACCGCAATTTAATTACTATACAGTAGCTTTAAAGACGGGTTAAGTTGTACTTGTTCGTTCTATGTGGCATATTGTTTTGTACCGCGCACTATCTTGAGGAGAACCATCTCCTTTTACGGAAGCACCTCAAAACCTTCCTCTTCGCTTCTGCTTTCTCTCTCCCTCTCCCCTGCTACAACTGGTCCACTGTCTGCGACCTCGGTCCTGGGCCCTTCCACTCTCCACCTGCACTGCCTCCCTGTCAACCCCTGCACTGGGGGACTGTCTCAGTATCCTACAGCCCCCCCTTGACGTATAATACCCAGTTGCACTGTCCTAGCTATGAAATAATTTCCCGACCTAATATATAAAATGAATAATTTTAATAAAGATCTGATGGTGAGACTAATTTAATTTTTTATGTTTTTCAAACGGGTACATCATTAATTATTGTATGTGTCACGAGTACCAGACACCGGCGGATGGCTTTTTTAACCGCCAGTTGCTTCTCCGCGTGAACAACGTTACCACCCTGACCATTTTATGGACGATCGCCAGTACAAGTATGCCCTTTACGCGGTAACTAACGGCTAGATGCAACATAACAGACCGTTGTGGTGGCCTAGTGCCTCATTGTTGGAACAGCCATGCGATTAATCAGTGCGACCAAAGAGCTTATTTTTATCGTAAACCAACACCCTGTGTACTGCACACGAACATCGCTTGCCTCAAGACGAACTATTTTGGATCGAGAGCAAAGAAAAATGCAAATCGCTGAATATTCTCTAAACATTTGATGTCCAATAAATGTACTTTGCCAAATGTACAATCTTGCCGTTTGCTTTTAAACCACAGTTTCATATTCCGAATTGTGGCGCTGTATTGTGACATGATCTAAGACCCTATGTACAGCAAAGGAACATCGCGTGCCTCAAAACAAACTTTTTGGAACGTGAGCAAATAAAAATGAAAATCGCTGAATATTCTCAAAACATTTGATGTCCAATAAATGTACTTTGCCAAATGTACAATCTTGCGGTTTGATTTAAAAGTACAGTTTCATATTCCGAATTGTGGCGCGCTGTGTTGTGAGCTAATCTGTGTTGATTTCCGGGTTCTGTGTGGAGTCGCGTAGAAGACGCCTGGGCGCGTTTGCCTACGCAGCACAGTCACGTCACGGATAGAGGCGGGGAATATGAATGTTTTGATAAAGTCTGTTTCAGGGGAGGGGGATTTGATTTAGTGCCGCAAAAGCAGGTGAGCCAGGTCGATGCGGGGAAATGATAGGATTATCAGAAAATGGCGGCTGATTTCGAGTGCGTTAATGGACGAAAAGTCGGGTAAGGGCCATAGGAAAGTTTTCTACGATCTACCGAGTTATGCTTAAAAACACATGGCCGAACCGTAGGGACAATAAAAAAAAAAGTCCCGGAACTTGAGAACAGGTACTTGCACTACCTCCAGTAATCACTTTTTAAAAAAAACTTTTTTTATATAATGTATAAATGTCTTTATCGAACCATATTAAAATCATATATTTACATGGGTTCTTTTTTAACATGTCAATGCGAAATTTCAAAGCTTGCGCCCATTATTCGGTCCTTTGGATTTTTGTAACATGGCTGTTTCTTTTATTTATTTTTTGCATTGCGTTATAAGGTAAAACCTCATTTCAAATGGATTGTGTCCTCCAACGTATTCCACATCTTTGACATGTAATGTCCACAGCTGTGTACTTCAGAAACTTTTTCAGCAGAGGGCATCCTGCGTCGATGGCGCTGGGTCAATGTCCCTCGAAGGCCTCCATCTAGGGCGACGTCACAGGATGTTATAAAGAGGATGCATGGCGCCTGTAGCCTCAGTTCTGTTTTTTCCGCAAACGTGTTTGCTTTGGAGAGTCGGTGCGCCTCGTATATTACTCGTGAATGTCGTCTTGTTTGGCCCCTCTGACTCTGCGGTCTGGCACTTTAGGTCTAAGATGCGATAATCGCATTTGTTTGTGGTGCCTGGGGGAGAGTCATGACACCGACGACTGTTCAAAATGCCAGTCGCTGACTGTTAAGGCCTTACGGGAGCATAAGGAGAAATTACAGGTAGGGGTTCCAAACCCAGTAAGTCTTGTAAAGTTGCTAAGGGGATGTCCACCGACTATTCGGGGGGCGACTCTCCTCATCGGAAGGAGTCCCGGGGATCTCTGTCCCAGAGTGGTTCCTGCCGTTTGTCGTCCTCGTCTCGGCACTCCAGGAAGCGCTATGGCCTTCCCCGTCGTCCTCGTAGGATGGCGCCGCAAAGAAAGTGGCTTGTCCTACTAAGTCCTCGACTGCGGAGGAATGGGCAGCCTTCAGGGAGCAGATGCTGGCGATTTTCCAATCCCATGGCACAGTTCCGTCCGCGCCTTTGGCAGATGCCGGCAAGGAATGGTCTCGGTCTGTGGCTCGTGCGCCTTCGGGCTCAGGTCATCGGTGCGATTTTCATCGGGAACCTTCGAAGTACCATTCGGTCAAGGTTCAGGCCGATTGGCAGAGACGCGCTTCCAGGTCTCGGTTCTTGTTCCCAGCGAGATCGCAGAAATCTGGTAAGGCCTGGAGGTCGGCGTCGACTCCGGCGCCATGTCAGTCTGATACGGATGTCGAAGCTTTGCCTTCACACCATCCCTCTGTGCCGTTGTCGACGCCGAAGCCATCAGCGCTGTCTAAGCCTTCGGGGCCTTTGGCCGGAATTTGCCGATGAAGGTCCCTGGTTCTGTGGATCCTCCAAAGAAGGCTACTTTCAAGTCTGTGAGGCCTGTTAAGTATTCCAGACCCGCTTCTGTCCTGAGGCAGGAGTTTTTTTTCTCCCTCAGGATGACATCTATGAGGGTGAGGGAGAGGTCTGATTAGGAATTGGAGCCTGATGTGGCTCCTGTCTTTTCTGGGGAAAGTCAGTTGTAAGAGTTACGTCAATCTCTTCATGATGCCAGTGGCTTTGACACTTCTCCTGAGGTCGAGTTGGCAGCCCTGAGCCTGGGGCTCATGCTGAGTCCTCTTACAGACGACTGATGACTAGGGTCACTGAGTATCTTGGTTGGACTAGTCCTCCGGAAGCTTTTGTTCAGGATGACTTAACAGATATTTTGGATCAAGGTCTGTCCTCTGACCCGGTGTTACGTTTTCATTTGACGTTGCAGAAAAGGGTGGCGGCTACTTGGCAGTCACCGGAATCTCTTCCGACAGTTAACAAATAGTTAACAAAAAAATACTGCCCTTCCGGTAGTGACGCTAGCTACCTTTCCTCTCACCCCACTCCCGAGAGTTTGGTGGTTCAGACGGCTGCCTGCCACCTCGAGGCAGGCGGCATACCCTACCATCCCTCCTGATGGGGATGACAAACACTTCGATGGTTTGGCACACTAGGTGTTTTCTGCGGAGTGTATGGCGCTGAAGTCGGCCAACTCCACTTGTGCCTTAGCAAGATTTTCACACACTCTGTGGAATTGTTTTTCTAGCGGCTGAGTATATTCCCGAAGGGGAAGAAAGGGATGGGTTCCTTGCTCTCGTGCAAAATGGCAAGGATGCCATGTATGAATCCCTTTAGTCGGGATTGGACACGCCCGACAGTGTTAGCCGGTCCATGGCTGCGAGCACAGTTATACGCAGATTTGCGTGGTTGCAGAAGACTGGTTTTGCTCCGAATGTGCAAGCCCGTCTTATGAACATGCCCTTTGATGGCGCACATTTGTTTGGCAGCAAGGCTCACCTCAACAGCTGCGGCTAAATCTTTGAGTGCAGCTGTGTGTCAACCTCAGCCTTTTCGTCCTAGGGGACAGCAATGGAGGGGAGGTTCCTTTTTTGTTTCTACTCCTCTTTCGGTAGGACGAGAGGAGCTGCCGGTCAAAGGGGTCAGCAAAGAAGTACCCGTGGTGGTCGGGGAAATAGGGGTGCCAAAGCCGATCAGGCAGCTT
>PGSH02012856.1:0-12141 GCA_002915635.3 Ambystoma mexicanum | reverse complement strand
TAAGTAATCAGAGAATTACTATGTATCAAAATATTGTTAGCATAAAACACACGTGAGGACGAACACACAGGTACATCTCAATAGGCAAATACGATTTAAACATTGTGTGCAACAATCAAACGACAAGTATTCGACCAGTGATGATCTATTTCGATGGAACTGTCAGTATCCATACCTCTGGCTCTGCATGGACTGCCATGAATGGTTGTATTGGAGAGGAGGCATCCGCATCTCCCTGAAACACAGTACTTGCATTAGTATGCTTTTCAATATTGGAAACACAACACACACTTGGGTCGACGGCACAGGTACATATAAAGAGATAACCGCAAATGATGCATTGTCCAAAAGAATCAAGGAAAATCCAAATATGATCACATTTCATCGACTTATTTCAACGATTCCTTTACATCTGCATCATCTAAATGGATGTTGTGATTGTGGTGGAAGCTCCGTCGTCTCCCTGAAACACAGCACTTGCGTTAATAGGGAAGAAAGTATAGGAAGAAAGTATAGCAAATGGAATCACGTTATATGATCACGCATGATGGAGCTGTCATTATCCATACCTCGTGCTGCTGAAGAATATCTATGGATGTTGCAAATGTAGTGCGCACTTCCGAAAGCTGTTGCGCCGATTCGTATACGCATGGTCCCGCTTCCACTTCCCCTGGAATTACTTGAATGTCAGGCTCTGCATCAAGTGCAGGGGTTGACGCTCCATCAACTGCCTGAAACATAGTACTTGCATTAGTGAGGATTACAATTGTGAAAACATAACACACACCTGGGGTCGACAGCACAGGTACATATCAACGGCTAACCACGAATGAAACATTGTGTAGAACAATCAAACGACAAGAATTCCAGCTCTGATGATGACGCTCGATGGAGCTGTCAGTATCCATACCTCCTGATGTTGAAAAACATCTAGAAATGTTGTAGATGTGGCGGATGCTTCAGCATCTCCCTGAAAGACAGTACTTGCATTAGTATGGATAACACTAATTATAACTGAAAAAAAACACCAGTGGACGATAACTAAGGTGTATATCAATTGGAAAGCAGTAACCAAACATTCGGTAAAATAATTACACGATAGAATAAAACTATTACTTGACATGCATAAAACAAGTATGTAGCGGATTAGCCTAGTAAGATTACCTGATACGCGCTAGAAGTGGTTGATAACTGCGACCACGTCAAGGATGTAGAATGTTCTTGCTTCAGATTCAAGGGATAGTCAAGAAGTTGTAAAGGTCAATTAATGATTGATAATGAAATGCCAATATTAAAAATAGCCATGTAAGCCGACAGAATACTTGAAAAATGCTCAATACAGCACAGTTCCCTGTCCCCATATATAATATACATTGCGTTTGTGGGTTATGAAATCGAAAAAGAATATATTGATAAATGTCATTATTCAAAAAACTATACACTCATATCAATATCGAAATTATTACAAGGGATAGAACACCTACAATATCTATTAATCCATTCGGCTACACACTACCGCAAGGCCGAAAGCTAAATCCGGACACTTGACTCACCGGTGGACGAATAGAGTGGGAATAGCGTTTTCGCGCAATTTCCGTGTCGTTCGCCGTTTATTCTTCTTTGTTACCCAAGAAGTTGTGTACATGTCCAAGGAAAAGTGCCGGCTGCAGATGCGGTATCGATCACCCCTCTTGTCCTGTAAGACTTGTTGGACTCTACTTTCCAGCTCATCCAGTGGATATCCGCAATGTCTGACCCATTCTCTTATTCGATCAACAGTTTTCGGAATACATGCATTGTAGTTCCTTCAGATTTCGCATGGGTCTTCGAAGGGCAACCGCTAATCGAACAGGCAGGCATTGTTGATAAATCTGAAAAGTAAATATCGACATTATTATACAATCTTCAAGAATAAAGATTTGATACAAAAGTAAATGAATCATACAATGATCAATGCAAGGTTTGTTTTGGTCGCAGGAACTATACCAGTTCATTATGTGCGGCTTAGTATTTGCATAAGTTGCAGAAATGTATAATTGATGTGACTGAAATCTGAACATGTGACTCGTCCCTTGGATGTTCTGTCTTGCACGAGAAGGAAACATGCTAACATTATTGACTGGACCCCCGAAGGATGCAATTCAATCACAATAGTCACAGATGAAAATAAATAGATCTATTGATAGCATAGCAATGGAAACTCAAGTCAATACCAATGAGACCAATGAACATAGCACTATTGTGTACTCTACTCGAAAATAGATAGAAATTTAAAAATCTGCGAAATATGACCAGGATACATGGCCTTACCTTGACCAACAAACAGTTGGATTCAGCAAGCAGAGCAGTATGTTGCGGGAGAATAGGTGGATGGCCACAGGTAGCGCACTGATGGGTATGCTCGAAGCGGTCACAGAAGTTCACGGATAGCACGACGACGAGCAGATTAGCATAGATCTCAGTGGTTCCCAGGTAGCACGTTCAAGAGTTGACTTGCAAAGCACAAAGATGTTCTCATGAGACATATCGAGTGGTTTTTAAAGTATTAGAAACTGGGGTGTGTTTGTGAATGAATGACGTATGTATGTCGTGGTATTAGGGGGCGGCCTGCTTGAAGGGGAGGCCTGCCTGGAGACACGGGGTCTGAGGAGGCCATGTGACCGATGGCCCCTTGGCGTGGGACACCTTTTGAAGTGTACATGCAGTTTGGCACCTTGGCCGTTCGCGCCCCTGACAGCCCCCCATGCCAGTGCGCATCCACCGGCGCGAACCGCCTTTGATACAGGGGGTGGGATGGATGGCCTGGGGCGTGCAGATAAGGCACAGGAAGACTGCTGAATGGAGACACACTTATGTGGATTGCAGGGGGGCGGCCTGCCTCAGGGGAGGCCTGCCTGGAGACACAGGGTCTGAGGAGGCCATGTGACCGATGGCCCCTTGGCGTGGGACACCTTTTGAAGTGTACATGCAGTTTGGCACCTTGGCCGTTCGCGCCCCGGCACAGCCCCCCATGCCAGCGCGCATCCACCAGCGCGAACCGCCTTTGATACAAGGGGGTGGGATGGATGGGCCTGGGGCGTACAGACAAGGCACAGGAAGACTGCTGAATGGAGACACACTTATGTGGATTGCAAGGGGGCGGCCTGCCTCAGGGGAGGCCTGCCTGGAGACACAGGGTCTGAGGAGGCCATGTGACCGATGGCCCCTTGGCGTGGGACACCTTTTGAAGTGTACATGCAGTTTGGCACCTTGGCCTTTCGCGCCCCTGACAGCCCCCCATGCCAGCGCTCATCCCCGGGTGTGAACCGCCTTTGATACAAGGGGGTGGGATGGATGGGCCTGGGGCGTGCAGATAAGGCACAGGAAGACTGCTGAATGGAGACACACTTATGTGGATTGCAGGGGGCGGCCTGCCTCAGGGGAGGCCTGCCTGGAGCCACGGGGTCTGAGGAGGCCATGTGACCGATGGCCCCTTGGCGTGGGACACCTTTTGAAGTGTACATGCAGTTTGGCACCTTGGCCGTTCGCGCCCCTGACAGCCCCCCATGCCAGCGCGCATCCACCGGCGCGAACCGGCTTTGATACAAGGGTGTGGGATGGATGGGCCTGGGGCGTGCAGATAAGGCACAGGAAGACTGCTGAATGGAGACACGCTTATGTGGATTGCAGGGGGGCGGCCTGCCTCAGGGGATGCCTGCCTGGAGACACGGGGTCTGAGGAGGCCATGTGACCGATGGCCCCTTGGCGTGGGACACCTTTTGAAGTGTACATGCAGGTTGGCACCTTGGCCTTTCGCGCCCCTGACAGCCCCCCATGCCAGCGCACATCCCCGGGTGTGAACCGCCTTTGATACAAGGGGGTGGGATGGATGGGCCTGGGTGTACAGATAAGGCACAGGAAGACTGCTGAATGGAGACACACTTATGTGGATTGCAGGGGGGCGGCCTGCCTCAGGGAAGGCCTGCCTGGAGACACGGGGTCTGAGGAGGCCATGTGACCGATGGCCCCTTGGCGTGGGACACCTTTTGAAGTGTACATGCAGGTTGGCACCTTGGCCTTTCGCGCCCTTGACAGCCCCCCATGCCAGCGCTCATCCCCGGGTGTGAACCGCCTTTGATACAAGGGGGTGGGATGGATGGGCCTGGGGCGTGCAGATAAGGCACAGGAAGACTGCTGAATGGAGACACACCTATGTGGATTGCAGGGGGGCGGCCTGCCTCAGGGGAGGCCTGCCTGGAGACACGGGGTCTGAGGGGGCCATGTGACCGATGGCCCCTTGGCGTGGGACACCTTTTGAAGTGTGCATGTAGATTTGCACCTTGGCCGTTCGCGCCCGTCACAGCCCCCCATGCCAGCGCGCATCAGTATATCGTTGCTTATCATTAACAAATGCCACATACCGGAAATTCTTGTGAGCACAGACCCACACTTCAACAGGTGTATTATAGTGGTCAAGACTGTATAATCCAATGGTAAATGTTAGTATAGATATATGTGTGACTTTTATAGAGACATAACCTACTTGAAAGACTTTGAACAAGTGTGTTTTAGTGCATGCATTATCGAGAATATGTTATGTTAGCTTAGATAGATAGTGACCACCCTGCTTCACAGCAACCAGACCTTCACCCATTCGGAGCACAGATGTCTGACGTCCATCCTTGAATGGAGACACACTTGATTCATTTAAAAAATCGAGACAACCGTTGTTAAAATATACGTGGTGTTTTATTTTGTATCTTATTTTCATGACACAAAAATACAAGACTTTAAAGATTATACAGGTCAGGTTGCAGCACAGCGAGAGAATATCCCCTGTACTGACCGCTGTCACTCGGAAACGTTTCTCTAATGGCACGAACGGTACAGGCGGGTATCACTCTTCGAACGCGGTGTCCAAGCCTCCCGTGAAGCCACCATGTAAAGGAAAGATAGGCCTCCAGCCTGTACCACCTGTGAAAAGGAATGAAACAAACTGTTTTTAAATTACCAAGATAAGTTTAATAAACGTTTGTTGTCAATGACAATTCTTGTAACTAATGGCATTTTACACGGACAAATGCTATCTAGACAATGCACACTATTCAACGACTTACATGCGTTACAATGATATGTAGATGTAATTTTGGATATAGTAGAAGAACATGAAATAGGAGTGGCATGACAAGCAGAGTATACTTACTTGTTACTCGGATTACGAGGATGAGCAGTTGCTCGAAGTTCGTGCATAAGCACCATCATTATTCTCAACACGGCACGCGTGAGGTAGGCTGCCCTGAAGTCTGGCAGCTCGGTGATGCATTGCGGTCGTGGCTCGACTTCCGAAATGTAGGCCAGGCATCCCGAGTTTTCTCGGCAGCAGCAGTTCTCGTCCTCGGTTGGCATTAGCTCGCACCGATTGCATGTGCACCAGGTGGAGACGCCGTCCATTCGACTAGGCCCAGGCTCTTCATCTGTTGATTCGTCCTGCCAACTGCCATCCAAATCCCCATCGTTTTCGCGTGCTTCCCTTTCCAGTAGTTCCTCCTCGGTATACTCGGGCTCGTACATGTAGGGCATTATTGTAGCCATTGTGTGTTAAACAAACTAAAATAATTTATAGCGGTGGTACTGGTATCTGTTCACACGGGCTACAAGCAGCGAAGGTAGCTGACCAGAGCACTGAAACGAGTCACAGAATACTCAAAGTAACACAGAGAGAGGAATGGAATCGAAAATCGGCTGCTGTGTGTTGTGAAACGGTCTGTTTATACTTATTGAGGAGAGAGGCGTCCTGCCATTTCCATGGCGACACGTCATTAGCTGAAGCGCAGCGAATGTTGACACGAGACGTGCTTTGGCGTTGGGAAATGGGCGGTACGAGTCTGCTGATGACAGGCTCAGGGGCGGGGGAATTGATTTAGTGCCGCAAAAGCAGGTCAGCCAGGGCGATCGGGGAAAAGATAGGATTATCAGAAAATGGCGGCTCCCTGGTGCTTGTTTTCGCGTGCGTTCAATGGACGAAAACTCGGGTAAGGTCCATAGGAAAGTTTTCTAAAATCGAGCCACTTAGGCTTAAAAAAACATGGCCGACCCGTAGGGACAATAAAATTTTTTACTAGACCATGCCTTTAAGTACTTCTTGCAATCTGAGGTGAATCAAAGCCAACATTCGGTTGGAGACCATGCTCACTTCATCTATTAGTAGCATTTTCATTTGCTTTAATACTCTGCGTACTTCCTTTGCCGCTTCTGCAGAAAGTTTGTAATAGTCTATTTCATTTTGATGCTCTACTGGAAGCAGTAGTAATCGGTGTAAAGTGACACTGCCTATGTTGTAGGCAGCTAAACCTGTGGGGGCCGTTATAACAGCTGACAGTTTGTTGTTTGTCAATTGTTGAAGGAACTTGCTGATGATTTTGATTAAGAATATTTTTCCTGATCCAGCTTCACCACTCACGTACAGCAGTATAGGTTTGTAATTTTGGCAGGTACATTCTTTATTTTCCTGTTGTACACCATGTACAATTTGTTTTGTTACACCTTCAAAAATGGTGCGCTGATCTTTGTTAAGTTTTGCTTGTTGTACAGTTAAGTCTTCTGTATCTTTTTGATACTGATACATGGTGTTTTCTACTTCTGCCATAGCTACTTCTGCCTCATTTGCTATTAGTGGTTGTCCTAGTGGTTCTTGACTTCCAGTTACAGAAGGTTGACTACTGTTGGGCCTGAAGTTCTTCTTCTATTTAAACCGGGATTTGTACTTCACAATCAGCTGTGCTTCGGGTGGGCATGGCACAGTCGCAATGTTCGGTGGCAATGGATCACTGCTCTGCACAGAAACGTCCAAAATTCCATATCTGTGCTTCTCTAACACAGCAACAATAAGGCCTTTCACAAAGTCGAACTGCATTTCATCATAGACTGGTTTGATCACCCATTGCTTACTTCGTTTTGAAAACACCTTAGTGTAGCGAGGCATCCTTACTTTACCCCTAGTCCTAGATTGTTCACGTCCGACATTGCTGTTATGGGCCAAGACCGCTAGTAGAGTGCAATGTTTCATGCCCCGAAAGCTAAAATGCAAGCGCTTTGGCCTGTACTTTAGGCACATATTGTGGAACACCTCCAAATCTCCTGTGTGACAGAATTCTGTCAGTCCTTTCAAATCTCTTGATAGAGTTTGTCGAAACAATCTTCTCAATGGCTTTGTGTGTCGGTGAAGATGGAATCAACCGCTTCTTCTTCCGTGCCTCCTCTGGGGACAAAGGGCCATGTTCATATTGGTGGAAATGTTCATTTGCTGTCCAGCGGTGAACGTTGGTACAGTGGTGCATCAGTGACCGCCATTTTTCAAGTAGTATTTCCACTGACCCCTCACAAGTTTTTGAGCTCCACCAAAGATGGTTGGTGATAGAATGTGACCACTGCAAAATACTTTCAAAACCTTTTTTTTCCCTGCAGCCGAGATTTTCTTATTGATTGATTTAGCAAGATGCCATACGTCAAATTGATGTTTAATATGTGGGAACTGCTCTCTCATTGTCTTGGCAATTGAAACGTGTCTATCCGTGGCTATGAGGTCGATGTGCATTCCCCTCGATTGTAGATATTCCACTGATTTTATAAAACCTAGTTTCTCCATGGCCACTGAGGATCTACATTGTGTTACCTGCACGACCACCGAACTCACAATTTTCTTACTATCCATGTCCTGAAAGTGGTAGGTGCAGTACTTGGCAGAAAATTCAGGGCTGTCGCACTGTCCATCGCCGGCTAGCCTGAATCGTTTGCCTTCGAATGTACTTGCTAGAGACAATTGTTCAATTTTCCAAGCATCACTAATGGCCGGAAACAGATAATCACGTTGGTATGTGTAGTACAGCGCTTTAGAAATGAAATGGAGTCCCACAAACTGAAAGAAAGCCTCTAACTTTCTAAAACTGGAGCCACTAAAAAGTGATGCAGCTGCACACAGTAGATTGCCTGCTGGCAGTTTCCCCAGCATCGGTTGTGCAGACCATGAGAACCTATGATTTAATCTACAGGCGGCATTTATTTTGACGTTACTGCCTTTTATTTGACGAGTCACATTAATCAATGGCTTCCCACATACTTTCCCTCTAATGGAATGCACACATTTCAGCATACTTATAATTTCCATCAAACAACTGTCGAATACAATGTATTTGCTCTCTTTCATTAGACTGTCATCCTGCGTCAACGTTGTTTCGGCCTTTGACGTTGTGGAGATTTCAACACATTGGTAAGTAATATCGCTGATATCAAGTTCTGATGCGTCTATGGATGCTGCGGCTGGTTCATTCTCTGTCATTTCAACATCTATTACTTCGACATTGATGGGAGAACACAACAATGTCGACAGGTTTTTTGGTGGCAAATTTTTGGCGGGTGTAGATTGTGTAAATTGATCTGCAACTACTTCAGAGCTATCTTCAATACATTCAATAACATCTTCTTGTGGTGGTGCGGTCGCACTGTAGCTATGGTCCAATGCAACTTTGCTGTAGTCTCCAAAAACAATTAATTCATGTTCTGGCCATTGGACATGAGCATCTCGAGCCTGAACACGCCTCGCCTCAATTAATAGTTCCTCCATAGTGTACACGGTCTGGCAAGCCACATCTCTCATTCGCTTCACTGTCTGTGTGTGTATAGTTCTGACACCCACGGGTAACTGGAGGAGAGATTGGAAAAGGGATGTTCAGTTTAAACACAAGATGGAGTGTAGTAGAATTGACTGGAAAAAAACATAAAATAGTCCCCAGCACAAAATTTTTTTTAAAGTTATGAACTGTTTGTAACTAACCTTTTTTTGTTTTTTTTTTTATTTTGCAACTTTTTTGACTGGACCTTCAACATTTGCACGCTGTAGCTCCGATTGGTTTCCGCATGTCCTCCCTTCCTCTTGCGCTGCAACGACTATATTTTCTGTATCCGCATAGACAGCACGGAATGAGGCTCCATCGTCTCCCTGAAACATAGTACTTTCATTACTATGTATCAAAATATTGTTAGCATAAAACACACGTGAGGACGAACACACAGGTACATCTCAATAGGCAAATACGATTTAAACATTGTGTGCAACAATCAAACAACAAGTATTCGACCAGTGATGATCTATTTCGATGGAACTGTCAGTATCCATACCTCTGGCTCTGCATGGACTGCCATGAATGGTTGTATTGGAGAGGAGGCATCCGCATCTCCCTAAAACATAGTACTTGCATTAGTATGCTTTTCAATATTGGAAACACAACACACACTTGAGGTCGACGGCACAGGTACATATAAAGAGATAACCGCAAATGATGCATTGTCCAAAAGAATCAAGGAAAATCCAAATATGATCACATTTCATCGACTTATTTCAACGATTCCTTTACATCTGCTTCATCTAAATGAGATGTTGTGATTGTGTTGGAAGCTCCGTCGTCTCCCTGAAACACAGCACTTGCGTTAATAGGGAAGAAAGTATAGCAAATGGAATCACGTTATATGATCACGCATGATGGAGCTGTCATTATCCATACCTCGTGCTGCTGAAGAATATCTATGGATGTTGCAAATGTAGTGCGCACTTCCGAAAGCTGTAGCGCCGATTCGTATACGCATGGTCCCGCTTCCACTTCCCCTGGAATTACTTGAATGTCAGGCTCTGCATCAAGTGCAGGGGTTGACGCTCCATCAACTGCCTGAAACATAGTACTTGCATTAGTGAGGATTACAATTGTGCAAACATAACACACACCTGGGGTCGACAGCACAGGTACATATCAACGGCTAACCACGAATGAAACATTGTGTAGAACAATCAAACGACAAGAATTCCAGCTCTGATGATGACGCTCGATGGAGCTGTCAGTATCCATACCTCCTGATGTTGAAAAACATCTAGAAATGTTGTAGATGTGGCGGATGCTTCAGCATCTTCCTGAAAGACAGTACTTGCATTAGTATGGATAACACTAATTATAACTGAAAAAAAAACACCAGTGGACGATAACTAAGGTGTATATCAATTGGAAAGCAGTAACCAAACATTCGGTAAAATAATTACACGATAGAATAAAACTATTACTTGACATGCATAAAACAAGTATCTAGCGGATTAGCCTAGTAAGATTACCTGATACGCGCTAGAAGTGGTTGATAACTGCTACCACGTCAAGGATGTACAATGTTCTTGCTTCAGATTCAAGGGATAGTCAAGAAGTTGTAAAGGTCAATTAATGATTGATAATGAAATGCCAATATTAAAAATAGCCATGTAAGCCGACAGAATACTTGAAAAATGCTCAATACAGCACAGTTCCCTGTCCCCATATATATATACATTGCGTTTGTGGGTTATGAAATCGAAAAAGAATATATTGATAAATGTCATTATTCAAAAAACTATACACTCATATCAATATCAAAATTATTACAAGGGATAGAACACCTACAATATCTATTTATCCATTCGGCTACACACTACCGCAAGGCCGAAAGCTAAATCCGGACACTTGACTCACCGATGGCGGAATGTGGATGAATAGAGTGGGAATAGCGTTTTCGCGCAATTTCTGTGTCGTTTGCCGTTTATTCTTCTTTGTTACCCAAGAAGTTGTGTACATGTCCAAGGAAAATGCCGGCTGCAGATGCGGTATCGATCACCCCTCTTGTCCTCTAAGACTTGTTGGACTATACTTTCCAGCTCATCCAGTGGATATCCGCAATGTCTGACCCATTCTCTTATTCGATCAACAGTTTTCGGGAATACATGCATTGTAGTTCCTTCAGATTTCGCATGGGTCTTCGAAGGGCAACCGCTAATCGAACAGGCAGGCATTGTTGATAAATCTGAAAAGTAAATATCGACATTATTATACAATCTTCAAGAGTAAAGATTTGATACAAAAGTAAATGAATCATACAATGATCAATGCAAGGTTTGTTTTGGTCGCAGGAACTATACCAGTTCATTATGTGCTGCTTAGTATTTGCATAAGTTGCAGAAATGTATAATTGATGTGACTGAAATCTGAACATGTGACTCGTCCCTTGGATGTTCTGTCTTGCACGAGAAGGAAACATGCTAACATTATTGACTGGACCCCCGAAGGATGCAATTCAATCACAATAGTCACAGATGAAAATAAATAGATCTATTGATAGCATAGCAATGGAAACTCAAGTCAATACCAATGAGACCAATGAACATAGCACTATTGTGTACTCTACTCGAAAATAGATAGAAATTTAAAAATCTGCGAAATATGACCAGGATACATGGCCTTACCTTGACCAACAAACAGTTGGATTCAGCAAGCAGAGCAGTATGTTGCAGGAGAATAGGTGGATGGCCACAGGTAGCGCACTGATGGGTATGCTCGAAGCGGTCACAGACGTTCACGGATAGCACGACGACGAGCAGATTAGCATAGATCTCAGTGGTTCCCAGGTAGCACGTTCAAGAGTTGACTTGCAAAGCACAAAGATGTTCTCATGAGACATATCGAGTAGTTTTTAAAGTATTAGAAACTGGGGTGTGTTTGTGAATGAATGACGTATGTATGTCGTGGTATTAGGGGGCGGCCTGCTTGAAGGGGAGGCCTGCCTGGAGACACGGGGTCTGAGGAGGCCATGTGACCGATGGCCCCTTGGCGTGGGACACCTTTTGAAGTGTACATGCAGTTTGGCACCTTGGCCGTTCGCGCCCCTGACAGCCCCCCATGCCAGTGCGCATCCACCGGCGCGAACCGCCTTTGATACAAGGGGGTGGAATGGATGGGCCTGGGGCGTGCAGATAAGGCACAGGAAGACTGCTGAATGGAGACACACTTATGTGGATTGCAGGGGGGCGGCCTGTCTCAGGGGAGGCCTGCCTGGAGACACAGGGTCTGAGGAGGCCATGTGACCGATGGCCCCTTGGCGTGGGACACCTTTTGAAGTGTACATGCAGTTTGGCACCTTGGCCGTTCGCGCCCCTGACAGCCCCCCATGCCAGCGCGCATCCACCAGCGCGAACCGCCTTTGATACAAGGGGGTGGGATGGATGGGCCTGGGGCGTGCAGACAAGGCACAGGAAGACTGCTGAATGGAGACACACTTATGTGGATTGCAAGGGGCGGCCTGCCTCAGGGGAGGCCTGCC
>PGSH02012855.1:0-47084 GCA_002915635.3 Ambystoma mexicanum | reverse complement strand
GCATAAAGCAGGGTCCTGAGGACTGGAAGAGCAAGACGTCACCACTGGAACTAAGAAGCCGAAGAGGAGAGAAGCCAAAGACATCTGCAACGACTGAACCAGCGGTGAAGCCCTGCTGCAGCGTCTCACCACTTTTCTCCACACGACGAGAGGAGATCTTCATCTGAAAGAGCCTTCGTCCCTTGAGCTGGTGGGGCCAACCAGTTTGCCAATCGCCTTCCCGGACCTGCCTTGGTCGAATCGCCAGTGCCCTGCACTTGGAGACTGGATAGCCAGGCAGCTATCGACCCGGACCGCGATTTAAAGGAACGTACCTTTTAATTTCGTTTGGCAGCACCGCGGCTGGTTTCATCCCTGGGTAGTGCAGTAACTCGAACCTTCCTCCATGACGAGAGCCTCTCTTCCTCTGCTGGATCCCCCGAACTGCAGGAACTGCCAGGAACAACCACCACCGCAGGAGCCACCTCTTCACTTTCAAGGTACATTGTTCCGCCAGGCCGCCCTTTCTTCGCGGTAGCACTAAAGGTGTTTTAAATCCTTTTCCTACCTGTGGGGTTGATCGCCCCTCCCTCTTAACATTGTCTTTCGCTGTCTGCATCCACCTTTTCAACATCGTTAACCAAAGACTTGATTGCAGCTACAAGAACATTTTGCTCCTGGGCCCTTGCCCTGTACCACTGACTCTGGCACAGGCCTACTGACTCTGGTTCCATTTGTTAGAACTGCCTTCTTTAGAATGATAAACTAGACTTGTGTTGGTGCAACAATTTCTTATAACTACCCTTTCCTTCCCCTGTTTAAACCTTGTGAAATGCCATTTTGCTCAGTTTTCATTTAAGTATGTCCTACACTAACGTACTGCCTTGCCTAAATTGGTTCACAAACGTAGGGGAGGTGTTGCTAGGGTGTGTAAGAATATATTTCTGGATAACTTGCGTTTTCCCTCCCTTGTGAGAAATTGCTAGAGTCACCCTTGTGTTTAAGTTCCACTGTGCTGTTTTGCTCAGTTTTCACTTTGGTTCACTGGGTCTACAATTTAAATAGGGAGTTGTGTTTACTTTTCTTTGACTTAATTTAACTTGCTTATTAACTGTGATAAATGTGTTTTACTAAAAGTGTATAAAATAAATATATAACTACTTTTTAATACAAAGCCTTGGTCAGTGTTTCCTTGAACCATAGTACTGAAGGCCTATTGTGTAAACCCTGAATACTGCTCATTTCCCTCTTGAGATAGGTCTGACTGCTCAGCCACAGCTACCATCTAAATCTTTGTTGTACAGACTGATACCCAAGGGGATTTATTGCTCTCTTCTGTAGTGCTCCCAAAAGGAACTGCAGTGGATTCTGCCTAACAGTGCGTGTGGAGTTTCACACGCGATTTCACTGGCGCGAGCGGGGTACATGTATTCCAGGGTTGCGCGTGGAGTTTTACACGCGATTTCGTTGGCGCGAGTGGGGTACATGTATTCCAAGGGGTGCGCTGGGAGTTTTACACGCGTTTGTGGTTTGGGGGCTGTATGCTGGTCCACTGGCCTTTGCGCCATGTACTGGATTTGTGCTATGTTTTTGGCGCACGGGGCGTGGTTGGCGGCGTAACTGGCACTGCTGCAGGGTCGCTGCGCCACTCTGCGCCATGGCTGCTTATGGATGTATAAATCCATGAATACGCTGTGTGTCTAAATGGGTTTTGGCGCACGCGGCTGGCGCAGACTGCCGCACGCGCACTCTGTGCACCAGCCGCGTGCGCCACTTGTGCGCCGAATTCTATGAATTACCCCCTTTATATCAAGTTTAAAGATATCATTAAAAAGTCACCCAAGACCAGCAGCTTTTGAAGGTTTTAACTTTTGCAATAATTATGTTACATATTCTTGAGAATGTGATATTCTTCTAATGTAGAATTTGAAATATTATGAAAATGACTATTAACTTTACTTTATTAAACTATTTTTTAATAATGATCTATGAGTTGAACTTCTTCTTTCATTTTTCCAGCATCTAAGTTTGTTATCATGATACAATGACTAGAAATTGCTTTACCAAACCTGCTCTGATATCATATTAACGTGTGAAATAAGTTGTGGTTTTGCAAAGCCTGTCAACAGATTGCAAAATAATGTTTACTATTGTGTTGTTTTAGTATTTATAGCCTAGTTCCCCTTTGAAAAGTGTTTTTCCTTTTTCTTATGCTATTTTAACTAATTATTATATTTCTGAAATATGCATTTTTTATCTTTGGACATGCTAATGATGGGAGTGTGGGGGCGGTAGGAGCTGCAAAAGGGGGCCTCTGTGGACGGAGCCACCAAGCACGTGCTAACAAGTCCTGGAGATGTTGTGCGCTGGGCCCCGAACTGTGTTTCCTCTGGGAACTTCAGTTCCCAGGACTCCATGCACGTATAGCAGAGGTTAAAGGAGCTGGTCCTTCCTGGGTCAGGTGCTGGTAATTTTCCTGATGAGGCACGGGCAGGATAGTGTGGATGGAGTGCACAGCACATAATGCTCGGTACTCGGGCGACAGCTGTGAGGTTGCTGAGGCCAGTCTTATCTTCACACACAGTCAGCATGAACTTCTGATAGCGATCCGTGTATACCGGAGACAGCAGTCGGCATTGTGGAGACCGCACGTGAAGCAGGAAGGAACCAAGTTAATCTGCTCGGGGTTACTCGTAGGTGCCCCAGCCCTGAGAAAAGTGTTTGTGTAAACATTGCTTGCATTACGCAGGGTTATAGTGTTTGTGGCATATTCAGTGGAGGGAGCATATTTGATCCCATGAAGTAACAGGAATTCATGCACTTTTGAATTCTTCTTGGAGACTCAATCTTCATTTATGTGTGTAAGGGTAGGGTGAGCTCTCTGCTTAAGGAGCAGGCAATGTGAACTGTGAGCTTGAAGTAATCTCCACAGAATTGCTGTTAATTTTCCTGCAAATTAGAAAAAAATGGATTTCAAACATTCCCTACTGGGCAAAACTCCTACAAACGTATACAAATTTACCCAAGAACGTAGAAAAACACCACATGCTAGACAAAGCACAAGTCGGCTTCAGACCCACAAGAGGAACAGAATTGGCACTCCTATCCATCTGGAATGACCTAAAAACAAATGCATATTCCAACACCTCGGTTCTGATTCTGCTCAACCTCTCCGCAGCCTTCAACAAAGTAAGACATGACGCCTTAATCGAATGATTGGAAGATCTAGGTATAATTGACCTGGCACTACTCTGGATCTAATCATTCCTAGCAGGCAGAACAGAAACTGTATGGCTAAAACCCTTCAAATCTACTCCACAAATTAACGACTGTGGTGTACCACAAGGATCCTCACTATCACCACTATACTTGAACATCTATCAGACTCCAGTAATCTGGATCTTCAAACAAACATTACATGCTACAACTACGCAGACAACACTCAAATCATCTACAAAATCGAAGATACTCAAGCAGCTCACTCAAACCCTAGTAGAATGTCTAAAATAAATCTTTCACTGGATGAGCACCAACAACTTGAAAATCAACCCAGGAAAGACAGAAATCATGATTATATCCAAAACCAAGAGAACACCACCTACATTCCCTGGCCAACGGAAATGGGAACCACGCCCACACCATCTAAGGTAGTAAAAAACCTGGGAGTCCTAATGGACAACGCCTTAACCTTAGAATCACAATTAAACGCAATAATCAAGAAATCCTTCTTCCTCCTTCATACAACAAGAAGAATCCTACCTCTCCTCTCCTTTGCCAACAAAACATTCACACAAAAAATCGTCCCCCTCATCGTGTCAAGAATTGACTACGCAAACAGCCTCTACCTCGGGTTGCCGGAATACCTCCTGAAAACATGACAACGCATCCAAAATGCATAAGCCAGACCCCTCCTCAACTATCCAGAAGAGAACACATCACTCCAGCACTAAATATACTACATTGGCTTCCAATCAAACATTGTATAATGTTCAAAACAATGTGCATAACACACAGGGCAATCAGCAGATAGGGAGCAGAATTCCTAGAAACGAAAATAATCTACAAGCCAACAAGACTCCTCAGATCAAGCAATGAAATTCGCCTGGAACCTTTCTCCCACCTAGCAGCAAAAACCTGGTACAACCTCCTGAAAGAAATAAGAAACACCAATGACCACCTAAAATTTTGAAAACTTCTAAATACCAGGCTCTTCAACACCTCGGAACCAAATTGAAACAACAAAAACAATCAAACACAAACAGGAAACACAAAGAACAGATTGACAAAATATATGGATAAGGATAATTTAAAAGGTAAAAACTCCTGAGTCTGAAGTCGAGTGCCGGAAAATGGATCTATGAATTAGATAAAATGACAGGAGGAAACATGCTAGCTATAGGGGACATTAAGGGTCTACTAGCAGCTATACTTGGGGAGATAGCTGATGACATTTGGTCGAGAGCAGGATGAATAGGTGTCACTGCCCAAATCACAACCCATGATGGAGCACCTACGAACAATACATCATCATCAGATGGGTCATCTTTAAATATGTCCTCATCAACTTAGCCTCCTCAAGCTTCCTACCGTCTTCTCTCTTTTGATTTTAATCTTGCAACAATCGGCAATGATGCGCTATGGTCAGCTGTATTTCTGGCCATGGTTTTGCATCCATACCCACCAGCTTGTAGATGTGTAAATAAATGTATATTCTTTTACTCAGAAACCTTGAGTGTTTGCTTGAACCATAGTAATTGCTGTCCTTTGTGTAACTTCTGATACTGCTCACTGTACTCTTGAGAGCTGCTCAGCCATCGCTACCACTTTACTCTGCAGTACAGGCTTGTACCCAAAGGTGAATGTGTGCTGTCACTTGTAGTCTTAATTGTGTGTGGTGTTTCCAAAGGGTACTGTAAATGATTCTGCCTGACAGTAACATGCCATCACACATGACGACTGATCACTCAAATTGCACATGCACCTTACTGTATAGCACAGTTGAAACACACGATTATATATCTCTTTGAAGCGAATAAGAAGACATGTCAGAAGAAGCTGCTCATACATCTGGCAAGCTGGTGCCTTTTTAGCCCACAGAGACATCGATCGGGCTTTAAGGTATGTCACATTCCAGACTAACTGTTCATTGGATTGTTCCAAGTCTAATACAAGTAAGACACTATATTGGGAGGGGGGTGAGACCCCCCATTGTAAATATGGTAGATGCATAAGCGATGTTGACAATTGGTTCTTTGTAATGACATTGTAATATGGGTATTATAGCACGGAAGCAAGAAATAGAAGTCCACACACAACCTTTGGGTGAACAAAGTATTAATTTCCTCCCGGGCCACGGAATGGCTGCCAGTTCTCCCAAGATGGATGACAACGATTGACTCCAGTGGGCTAAATTGGTGTCATCCTCTGCAAGACCATCAATGAGCTAAGTCATCAAAATGTGTCAATGCCGATATTGACAAAGGAATCCTAATACGGCTATTTAGAATTCTGATGATAGACCTGCCCAGTGGTTGTGGCAGTGCGTAACTAGTAACTAGGAATTAGGAAGCATAAACTGTGGGTTGACGCAACATTTTATTATTAGCAGTTTGCCCCTACCTTGCCTCAACTGTACACACCTCAGTGAAGGTGAATAAATGAGGCATTTGAGCCGTATAAATAGTCCCCTCTGCACATGTCCAGGATGCACTGAGATGCTAATTGTTTGCATCTCCTTCTGCTGAGATTGGGAAACCATAACTGCGTTTGTTCTATTTTTTATAGTTATTTTAGAAATCTGTTTAGCATATGGTGTAGAGACAGGGAAGGATTCCCTCTCCCTTTTCTATTAGATATGACGGCGTACCGCCAGTGACCTAGGATGAGCCCCGCCCCTGACAGGGACAGGGTGTGCTTCTGTATAGGGAAAGCTTCCCTCTCCCTTTTCTATTAGATAGGTGGCGCACTACGGGTGACCTAGGGCGAGCCCCCCGACAGGGGCAGGGTGTGCTTCTGTACAGGGAAAGCTTCCCGCTCCCTTTTCTATTAGATAGGCGGTGCACCACTGGTGACCTACGGCGAGCCCCGCCTGACAGGGACAGGGTATGCTTCTGTATAGGGAAAGCTTCCCTCTCCCTTTTCTATTAGATAGGCGGCGCACCACCGGAGACCTAGGGTGAGCCCCCCTGACAGGGACAGGGTGTGCTTCTGTATAGGGAAAGCTTCCCTCTCCCTTTTCTATTAGATAGGCGGTGCACCACCGGTGACCTAGGGCGAGCCCCCCCCTAACAGGGACAGTGTGTGCTTCTGTATATGGAAAGCGTCCCTCTCCCTTTTCTATTAGATAGGCGGTGCACCACCGGTGTCCTAGGGCAAGCCCCCCCTAACAGGGGCAGGGTGTGCTTCTGTATAGGGAAAGCTTCCCTCTGCCTTTTCTATTAAATAGGCGGCGCACCACCGGTGACCTAGGGCGAGCCACGCCCCTGACACGGTTTGCTACTGTATAGGGAAGGCTTCCTTCTCCCTTTTCTATTAGATAGGCGGCGCACCACCGGTGACCTAGGGTGAGCCCCCCTGACAGGGACTGGGTGTGCTTCTGAATAGGAAAAGCTTCCTCCTTTTCTATTCGATAGGCGGCGCACCACCGGTGACCTAGGGTGAGCCCCCCTGACAGGGACCGCGTGTGCTTCTGTATAGGGAAAGCTTCCCTCTGCCTTTTCTATTAGATAGGCGGCGCACCACCGGTGACCTAGGACGAGCCCCCCCCAGACAGGGACAGGGTGTGCTTCTGTATAGGGAAAGCTTCCACCTCCCTTTTCTATTAGATAGGCGGCGCAACACCGGTGACCTAGGGTGACCCCCCTAACAGGGACAGGGGGTGCTTTTGTATAGGGAAACCTTCCGTCTCCCTTTTCTATTAGATAGGCGGTGCATGACCAGTGACCTAGGGCAAGCTCCCCTCCTGACAGGGACTGGGTGTGCTTCTGTATAGGGAAAGCCTCCCTCTCCCTTTTCTATTAGATAGGGGGCGCACCACCAGTGACCTAGGGCGAGCCCCCCCCCTGACAGGGACAGGGTGTGCTTCTGGATAGGGAAAGCTTCCATCAACATTTTCTATTAGATAGGCGGCGCACCACCGGTGAGCTAGGGTGACCCCCCTGACAGGGACAGGGTGTGCTTTTGTATAGGAAACCTTCCGTCTCCCTTTTCTATTAGATAGTCGGGGCACCATCGGTGACCTAGGGTGAGCCCCCCCTGACAGGGACAGGGTGTGCTTCTGTTTAAGGAAAGCCTCCCTCTCCCTTTTCTATTAGATAGGGGGCGCACCACCAGTGACCTAGGGCGAGCGCCCCTCCCCCCCCGTGACAGGGACAGGGTGTGCTTCTGTATAGGGAAAGCTTCCCTCTCCCTTTTCTATTAGATAGGCGGCGCACCACCGGTGACCTAGGGTGAGCCCCGCCCTGACAGGGACAGGGTGTGCTTCTGTATAGGGAAAGCTTCCCTCTCCCTTTTCTATTAGATAGGCGGCGCACCACCAGTGACCTAGGGTGAGCCCCCCCTCACAGGTACAGGGTGTGCTTCTGTATAGGGAAAGCTTCCCTCTCCCTTTTCTATTAGATAGGCGGCGCACCACCGGAGACCTAGGGTGAGCCCCCCCTGACAGGGACAGGGTGTGCTTCTGTACAGGGAAAGCTTCCCTCACCCTTTTCTATTAGATAGGCAGCGCACCACCGGTGACCTAGGGCGAGCCCCCCCCCCCCCTGACAGGGACAGGGTGTGCTTCTGTATAGGGAAAGCTTCCCTCTCCCTTTTCTATTAGATAGGCGGCGCACCACCGGTGTCCTAGGGCAAGCCCCCCCTAACAGGGGCAGGGTGTGCTTCTGTATAGGGAAAGCTTCCCTCTGCCTTTTCTATTAGATAGGCGGCGCACCACCGGTGACCTAGGGCGAGCCCCAGCCCTGACAGGGTGTGCTTCTGTATAGGGAAAGCTTCCCTCTCCCTTTTCTATTAGATAGGAGGCGCACCACCGGTGACCTAGGGCGAGCCTCGCCCCTGACAGGGACAGGGTGTGCTTCTGTATAGGGAAAGCTTCCCCCTCCCTTTTCTATTAGATAGGCGGCGCACCACCGGTGACCTAGGGTGAGCCCCCCTGACAAGGACAGGGTGTGCTTCTGTATAGGGAAGCTTCCCTCTCCCTTTTCTATTAGATAGGCGGCGCACCACCGGTGACCTAGGGGGAGCCCTGCCCTGACAGGGACAGGGTGTGCTTCTATATAGGGAAATCTTCCCTCACCCTTTTCTATTAGATAGGCGGCGCACCACCGGTGACCTAGGGGGAGCCCCTGCCCCTGACAGGGACAGGGTGTGCTTCTATATAGGGAAATCTTCCCTCACCCTTTTCTATTAGATAGGCGGCGCACCACCGGTGACCTAGGGTGAGCCTCGCCCCTGACAGGGACAGGGTGTGCCTCTGTATAGGGAAAGTGTTAGTGACATGATAGTTTGAGTCTCATAAATCACGGGTACACGAATATGGGTGCCATACCCATTGTTGTGTGTTAATAACTGTTGGATATAGGTGGTGGAGCAAATTCCCAGAGAGGTTTTCTTAAATTGTGAGTCCCTAGTGCATAACGGTCAATCTTCATAATCACAAATGTGGAGGCAGTCAAGTCTTTACGGGTGCACAGCATAGAAGTAACATCCTTTCGACTCCTTCCCTCTATATGGCAGAGTAGAGGCACAGAGAACCCCAGCCAAAATTCTCTATTTGGTAAAACGTGGGCGAGCAATCAAGGCCTAGCTCTCAGGAGGTGATGCAGGCTGGTTGTTAAGTACAGTGTAGTCCCCAAGCCCCCACAAAGGAATGTCCACACACTGGGCCTCATCACGAGTCTGGCAGTAACCATTACATGCAGTGGTAGCGCTATTACCGCCGCATTTAAGGGTCTGCCAGATCATGGCCTTGGCGGATTTCTCCCCAGCTCTAAGCTGGGGGGAAATCTGCAGCGAATTTGCCGATTTTCAGCGCTATTACCGCCGGCGGATTTAATAGCGCAAATGTTGCTCATTGGGCACAATGGGGGAATGAGGAATTACCGAATGGGCCCAATGGGGAATGGGCACTAACCGTTCCGCCAAACCCGTGATCCGAATAGCGCCGGGTGGGGGGTTGGCAGTAGGGCTAATAGCTATTACCGCCAGCGTTACCGCCCAACTCGTGATGAGGCCCACAGTCTTTATATAAATAAGGTTCAAGGTTATATACACAATCTTCACTGACTCTCAACGGCCCGATTAGCGAAGGACAGCAGCAGCAATAATTCTTCTTCCAGTGGGCTTCAAGGTTAAGCATCAAGTATTAACTTCAGCTTCTGAATGATTTCCATCAGTGAGAGGACCCCAGATATGCTGTTCTGTCTCTCATTCACTCTGCTGGGTCACACTCAGGCAACCGATCATTCAGGCATTCAGGCAGCCAATCAGGCTCCCAGTGCATTCAGGCAACCAATCATTCAGGCATTCAGGCAGCCAATCAGGCTCACAGTGCATTCAGGCAGCCAATCATTCAGGCATTCAGGCAGCCAATCAGGCTCACAGTGCATTCAGGCCATTCTTCATCTTGCATTTTTCCCAGTTTCGGGCAGGACTGTCTCAGTCATTGTGTCAAAACACCAGATACTAGACACCCAGAACATGAAAAGCGTATTCGTCACACACTCCATTCACCCAGGTCCCACCCCACGGGCGTACCTAAAACAGTTATTGGGAAGGCTCCAGCCAGTCTGGCCTGGACTTCCCCACAACACCATATATGGAACATCCACCCAACAGCCAGTGGGGGAAGGGACAGAGTCATGGCTTCCCGGGACTTAAAACACAGTAACAAGTGATAGAAAGCAAGAGGCCAGAGGGGCCATCTTGTCTTCTATCAGGAATCAACTGATTCCAATGGCAGGGCCTGGATATCCTAAAATGGAGGATACTCAGAGCACCTGTCAAATTCAGCATGGAGCTGCCACCAGCCCATACCCTGCTCTGTGGGCCACACATAGATGCCCAAAAACATACACTAGGGGTACAGGGTTGTACCCCCACCCATGGGTGCCATAAGGGTATCCCAAGGGTCTGTTCACCACGATCAAAAAGAGGAAGAGCGGCACTACCAGGAGTCCCACATGAATTCCTGCGCGGAAAACAAGACAGAACATACATGATAAAGCAATAAAGGACAAGGATACGGAAGCCCTGTCCCTCTGATGCATTTCCAGCATCACAGCGCTCACCTCTCACGTTTCACCTCCAGATAGCCGCCTCCCTACCCCACAGAATAGCTGAAACCTAATTACAATATGAGGCAAGCTATTGTACCTACTCGGGAAGCCAATTTGCCACATCGTTCAACCTAACGCCAAACCATACGGGCCTATGTGAGATTGTTTGCTGTGGACAAGCAGTAGGTGGCATGTCTCATACATGCCAACCTTGCAGCCCGGGCAGCATTTGAGAGCATCAGGCCGGCTCCTGTAGGATTCTCAGATTTACACCACTCTGAAGAGTATAGTCGTCCCTCGGCAAACGTTAACTCAAAGAGGAAGCAGGTATATCACTTATCTGTGCCTGTATCACCTTTATGGTTACTGCTGCTCTGCAGAAGTGCCAGGGATGAGTGGTCAGTTTAGCCACTACTCACCTGTATCACCTTTATGAACACTGCTGCTCTGTAGAAGTGCCAGGGATAAGTGGTCAGTTTAGCCACTACTCACCTGTATCACCTTTATGATCACTGCTGCTCTATACAAATGTCAGGGTTGAGTGGTCAGTTTAACCACTACTCACCTGTTTCACCGTTATGATCACTGCTGCTCTGTTGAAGTGCCAGGGATGAGTGGTCACTTTAGCCACTACTCGCCTGTATCACCAATATGATCACTGCTGATCTGTAGAAGTGCCAGGGATGAGTGGTCAGCTTAGCCACTACTCACCTGTATCACCTTTATGATCACTGCTGCTCTGTAGAAGTGCCAGGGTTCAGTGGTCAGTTCAGCCACTACTCACCTGTATCACATGGCGGAGTCAGCAGAGTCTTGGGAGTATGTCTGTCTTTGTTGCTCTGAGGAACTTTTCCATTGCTCTTGCCTGGAGGTGGAGCATACTTGCTGCCAGTACCATAAGACTCAAGACTCCGCGGAGCGGACGCAGAGTTAGCAGAGTCTTGGGAGTCGAGGTGGAGAGGCTTGCTGTTATGGGAGACTCGCAACTCCCGATGTGTCCCAGAGGGAGAGGACCAGTCCTCCAACATCCCCTGACTCGACTACAGCTGTGTCGTGGAGTAAGCAACACATTGTTCATCTCGGAAGCGGCTCCTCCCCCTTTTCAAGTAAGGCTGACTATTGACACTAATACTAATTCTAACATTAATAGTATGCCTAGCACGAAAGCAAGCCGTACCTCAACCTACACGGGTGCTTCTACAATTAGTACAAGTTCTCCCAGCTCTACTCAAAGTACAGCAAAAACGTCACCAACAGTGACTGACTCTTTGTCATCCACGTCACAGAACGTAGGTGCCCGGCGGCCTGTGCCCCCGCCCTGCGCACCAAACAACATTATTCCAATAAGAAGATCGCCTAAGGAGCAATCACTTACCCAGGTCGCTGTGCCCTCAGTGTGTGCTCTGGGGGTGCCGATGGATCTGGGGAATCACGACGCGGGGGCTGGCGCTGGTTCCCTGTGTTCTCTGGGAGAGTCCTGTGTCATTTCTTCCCTGCGCGTCTTAGCTGCACGTGCGCTGTCTATTCATGAGGAGCTGCAGCGTGTTTCCTCTGGAAAGCAGCCAGCCGATCGGGAAACGGAGCTCCCTATGCATGCCACTCGGTTCTTTTCGGCGTCGGACACGTTCGAAATCTCACAAGCACCTCATGACATGGCCTGTAAAATGAGCGAGAAATGCAATGACACTTCAAAGAGCCTGCTCAAGCTCAAATTGAAAACAACGCAATTCACATTCTCGAACAAAGCGTCTCAGGAGACAGTTTATGAGCAGATCCACAAAGACTGCTCAGTGACACCCCATAACGAAGTGATTACCTCCTGTGAGCCCCACAGTGAGCCCCGTTTAACCTTAGAGGAGACAACAACGACCACAGATGTAACAAGCCCCAAAACATGGGATCTTACCCCAGAAGGAACAACTGAGGACATTGTGCATGCCTCATTTGAGAGTCCTGACCCTGGGGAAAGTGCCTTTAGTGGGCGAAATGAAGGAGCCTAGATTAACGCCTGTCTCCTCTACTACAGATCTCACAAGTTACGAAGCTCCTCTAAGTAATAGACAGACAAAAGATGAAGAAGATCATTGCTCGCTAGAAAATTCCCCTCTTCGAACGCCAAGATCAAATTCACTTGATGTAGTGAACAAACTCCTACAAGATCTAACTAAGATCAATCTAGCGCACGTTGGAGCAAAACATGACGAGGCTCCAACATCATCTAGCCCTAAAATACCAGCTAGAAACGTCATGCATCCAACCAAAACGAAGCCCACAACTGACATTACGGGTCGAAGTGCTCCTTCCAAACGCAGAAGAATTGAAGACAGTGGGCCTCATTACATGGTAGGCAGTAACCATGGCGCTATTATTGCCATGGCTACCCCCTTACCGCATTCCGGGTCGTGTTCCCGGAAGAGGGACTCACAGGGTCATTCCGACCTAGGAGGACCTGGTATGTCCCCATTCCGGGAACCATTCCCCATTCCCATTCGAGCCCCCATAGGGCTCAATGGTAATGTGGATGGAGCTAATAACGGTACCGCAAATTGCGGAACCGTTATTAGCTCTGAAGTCCCTTAGCGGGTCACGTCCTTAACACCTGGTAAAACCAGGCAAGGAAGGGACCCGCTAAGGGACCTCGTAGTAGGGCGGTAAGGGATTACCTGTAATGCTCACCTGAATCCCTCGGAGGCGCAGGTCTGGGCTGGGGGTTCTCGGAGTCTTCTAGGGTCACGCGCAGGCCTCGAATGCCACCCTGGAAAGGCCCTTTCCTCACTGAGATCTTGATCTGAAGGGTGAGGTGTCTTATGTAGGTGAAAGCGGAGCTCTCCATCCTGCGTCTGTGCAGGGGCGCCGAAGCCAGTTACTTCACTGGTTAATTGTCCAGCCTCTTGGTTGCAGAGGATGAAGATTTGGAGCTAGGCCGTTGTTAGCAGCACGAACGGCGGTTTCTCGAATATGGAGGTCCGGAGAGCGATGGAATGGCGAAGGTATTGCAGGCAAGTAAGTAGAAAATGTCAATTCGAAGTTAAAAGCACTTCTTAATGTCTCTTTTCCTTTTTCAGGTCGCAGAAGCAGCTGGGTAGAAAAATGGATGTCGAGGAATGCACCGAGGAGTGAGAAAGATGAGCGCTGCCCAAAACACGTGCGTATAGATGGAGTTTTGTATTTCTTAATGATGTCCTTTTGTTTTGCAGATGCGAGTAGCAGCGTCGGCGGAGGCGAGAAGAATGCAGCGCAGGTAAGGAAAGTTTCACGGAGGTTTACTAACCAATGTCTTTGCTTCCACAGGGTGCCGGAAAAATGGAAAGCTGCAGCCCGTGGCTTGAGATGCACCGATGGACTGGGTAAGTGCTGCGCTGGTTTTTATCTCGTGCTAACCTGGTGTTCTTTTCCCTTTTCAGATGCTGCTGAAGACAAAGATGGTATTTCGGAAGGTAAGATTGCGGATTTTTCTTCCCCAGATGCAGAAGTTGAAGATTCTCTGGAGCTGACACGGTGAGCGTCCTGCTGCTATTGCAGAATAACGCGAAGCACGTTGCTCTGATCGGGCGTGGTTTAAATAGCTTACTGGAGTGCTTATGTGTGCTGCTCCTTCCACAGCAGCCTCGCCCAGGTAAGAAGTCCCAGCTTCCAGAAAGTTCCAGTATCCAGTCCCAGGGAGTGGTGCTGGCCACACCCAGAGGTAAAGTAGTTCCAGCCATGGATGGATGAGGATTTCATCCTGCAGGTGAGTGGGCAGCATGGTCTGCAGCAGGTAGGTCCACCCAAGCACCATTCCTTACATCATGAGCCCGGCACGTCCTGTGCCGGGACTGTGTCCCCTTATGAGCCTGGCGCCACTGGCGCCAGGACAAGGTCCATAAGGCCCCTATGGGAGCCGATGGGTGCCTGGAAATGAAGTTGTGACCCAGCTTCCGAGGCAGTTGGGCTAAACCTGACTCCTTGGAGGCTGCGGTCATGACATTACCGCACCGGTGCCCTTACCGGTGCCGGTAATCCCTTACCGCCTACCGTGTAATGAGGCCCAGTGAATCTCCAGGCATCTATCGCTCTAAAGTAAGAGCATGGAAGGATGTGACACAGAGCCGAAGACACGCTCGCAGCACTGACATAATAGGACCCCACAAAAGGAACTTTGCCCAGGATGGCCACCACCCATGCCTGAATCACTGTCAATAAGGACGGGGGGCCTACCACGCTGCCCAGCCTGCGCCGAATGACACGACCCTATGAACGAACCGATGCAGGCCTGTTGCCACCGCATCGCAACCCGCCAAGGAAGGCTTGGAAAGGCCAAGAGATGGCGGGGGCACCCGAGCACCGCCCAAGTGGCGCAACTGCTGGGTGCAGTTGGTTGAGTTTATTAAGTTACTGTTTAACATGTTCTGCACTCTTTGCCACAATACACATCCAGAATCAGAGCCCAACAGAGAACCTGATCAAGACAATGCAACACGATGATGGCAGCTAACATTAGGGTGATGACGTGGAACGTCAGGGGGATGGGCTCCTACATGCGTAGGAACAGAATCAAATCATACTTGCAGAGGGAGCATGTCTCTATTGCAAAAAACACACCTAACAGCAGAGGACGACAACAGAATATCGGAATGGTGGGGGGGACAGGGCTTCGGCGCCCCCTACTCCAAATACGCACAAGGAGTCTACACCTGGATTGACAGCTCAGTGCCCTTCAGGCTACACTCAAAGGAAGCAGATGCGGAGGGAAGATACTGGATACTTACTGGCAGCATCGAGCAGCAAGAAATATGCATTGTCAACACTTACCTTCCCAACAACGGCATCCCGGAGTACCTGTCTCAGATAAGTGTCAAATTAACATCCTATCAGGATGGACGGTTTATGTGGGGGGGCGATTTCAACTGCACACGAGATGGTACGCTGGATAGGTCTAGACCCTCACCATCACCGGCCTCCTCCTCCCAGTCTTCACTGAACAAAGTACTAGAGAATCTTGACCTGTCGAAGGTGTGGACGGAACTCCACCCGAATGACAGAATATACTCATATTACTCATCCCACCACACACTGCACACCAGGATCGATTACTTACTAGTTGACAGACAACACTTACCTCAGGTTGAATCAATATCCTATCTAGGCAGAACAATACCAGACCACTCTCCACTCCTTATGGAATGGAAGACTAGAGAGCCCAGACCACCCATACCAATGTGGCGTATGCCGACTGAGGCCCTCACTGACGGGGCATTCAGAGAAGACCTCCGGGTCAAAATACAAGAATACTTAGACACCAATATAGGTTCTGTGGAGGGATGGTACATGATATGGAAGCGCTAAAAGTGATGATTAGGGGGGAGGTTATAGCCAGTGCCGGGGTATAAGGAAAATCCTGCGGAGAGAACTAGAGGTGGGGGAGGGAAAAATCACCCAGCTCGAAGCCACGGCACCCAAATCAAGGGAAACAGAGGAGGAATTAGCCACAGCCAGAGACGACTGCCAGAACGCATGGGCCAGATTAGCTAAATTTGATTACATAACTAGCGTCACTAGAATGCATGCAGAAGGTGACAAACCAGGCAGACTTCTGTCGTGGTTATGCAAAAAAGAACACCCGAAATACCCAATTGCTGAATAAAAAAAACCACTGGAGAGACCTGCAGAACACAACTAGAGATTAACGAGACATTTAGCCAATTCTATGCCCAGCTGTACAGTCACACGACAACAATACAACAGGGCGACATACTAGACACCCTTGAAGAAATAGGCCTCCCAACGTTAGACGAAGCCCAGGCATCTACCCTTAATGAGGTTTTGTCGCTGGAGGACATAACCGAGGCAATTAAGTCACTGTCCACAAGTAAGACTCCAGGCACCGATGGACTGCCTCCTGAGCTATATAAAACATACAGTGAGACCCTGGCCCCCATCCTCCTTGAAGTCCTTAGAGAATCCTATGAAAGAGGGACCTTGCCCAAAAGCATGAGGGAGACGCCGATGGTACCAATCCCCAAACCCGGGAAACACAGAGATGAGTGCGGGTCATAACGTCTGTTAGCCATGCTTAACTATGATATTAAAATACTAACCACCATTCTAGCACAGAGGTTCTCCAAGGTGATAGGCACACTAATACATGAAGACCAAAACGGGTTTATACCGGGTCGGGACACGGCGGCAAATCTGTGCCGACTACAACACATAGTGGCCCAAACAAAAATCTACAACTATCATATGCAGTGGTCTCTTTGGACGCCACAAAGGCGTTCGATTCCGTTTACTGGGAATGGCTCCTGGAGGTCCTGAGACAGTTCGGGTTGGGGGCCTCCTTCATCAGATGGATAAAAATACTATACCAACCGCCGGTGGCCAGGGTTAAGACTGGGAAGATAGTGTTGGGACTATGGAACATCCAGGGGGGTACCAGGCAGGGCTGCCCACTGTCACCCATGTTAGATATCCTGGGCCTACAACCGCTAGCCATATTCATGCGGAAGCAATTCTTCGACGCTGGCATCAGGGTAGGGGGAGAACATCACATCATCTCATTATACGCCTGATGACGTTCTATTACATCTCAGGGACCCCCACCTCAACTTACCAACAATCCTGGAGGTGTTAGAGAGCTTTGCTCGGGTCTCAGGGATCTCCTTTAATAAAGAAAAATCTAGCATATTCCCTCTGGCTGCCCTGGCCACACGCACCGTAACTAACCTCCCAACCGTAGGGATTCAATGGAAGCCCCACCCCTTTAAATATCTGGGAGTCAACATTTGGCACACACCAGAACAAACACATGGGGCAACACACAGGTGGCGGTACACAGGCTTAGAAAACGGATTAAATTTTGGTCAAAACTACCATTATCAATGATGGGTAGAGCTGCAATAGCTAAAATTATAGTATTGCCGAGATTCCTGTATTTCATCCACAACATACATTGCCTCATCCCTTCCCCCTTCTTCCGGGTACTGGAGAGCCTGATGAGAGAACTACCCTGGAACAACACTAGACACAAAATATCCCTGAACACACTGACATTGCCGTATAAAGCGGGTGGAATCCAACTCCCAGATCGAGGGAAATAATATCAGGGTGCGCAACTAAGCCATGTGTCCAAATGGATGTCCGACGAACATACCCCGGAAACCAGACTGCTCCGGCAACACGTGGCCCCAGTGACCTTGAAAGAGATCCTATGGGTCCCGGCAGACTGCCTAGGGGAAACCCTGATGCTAGTAGAGCTGGGCAAAAGGGTTTGGGATAGAACCCAGAAGCAGAGCAAGGGTGTACACTCCTACTCCACAGACATACCTATAGCAGCAGGAGTATGCAAAGGGAATACGGACCTAGTCCGAATGAGACAATGGGAAGGGTACGGTATCTACACCTGGGGAGACACGTACGCAGAAGGAACTTTCAGGGAATTCGAGTCCATGGTAGCTGAAGAGGGCTTGCCCAATGGCCAATTTCCATGGAACAGAAAAGTCAGAGAAAGCGCCAAATGAAAGTAGCAAGGGTGGCCGGAAGAGCCGGAATTGGACCCACTAGCAACACTGCTATATAGCCTGGGAGACGGCTGGAAACCAATATCCAGACTATATGCCCAATTATCAGACAGACCCAACCCCAAAAGCGAGTCTTTGAAAATGAAGTGGGAACTGGACCTGGGGGAATAAATCACTGAGGAGTAATGGGAGAGAGCCTTTACGCTTTCCCAGAGAGGTGTCGAGAAATGCCCGATTTAGACTAATCCAATTGCAAGTCCTACACAGAACGTACATGACACCAGGAAAAATAGCCAAAATCAAACAGGTCCAGTGACCACTACCAGTCCAGTGACCCACTATGCCCTCGATGTGCACTAGAGGGAGCGGGGAGGGCACATGTTCTGGGGGTGTCCGAAGATCCAGACGTTCTGGTCCAGAGTGGAGCAGACCTGCAGAAGAGCAGGAATGACCAGATACACATGGTCCCCGAAGGAATGCTTACTTGGTGCGTACCCGAGAATAAGCAAACTGCGACACATAGTGAAGCTCATGGACATGGCATGTGTGCTAGCCAAAAGAGCCATGACGTGGAAATCCTCGAAAGGCCCACACTTTGAGAGATGGTACAAAGAACTAGAACACTGGGCAGGGGGCGAAACAAAGGTGTGGGGAGATGGAGTAGACAAAGCAGGAGGAGAGACAAGTCCGACATTTGAAGACTGGAAAGCACTAACACAAGACATGTTCTCCCGTCGGATGACAAACCCCCCTGAACCACCCCCTGGCCATCGAAATAATACTGAACCAGACTTGACACCCAAAGCCCCACGAACACACTTGCAGATTTACGTGATTTGACACTACCCGCCAGTTTAACACTCAGGAAACTCTGACACTCAAGATCTACATGAACTAAAGGAAAGCCCCTAATTTACTCAAATGGCAAAGGGACCAGTTATTTAGTTGTTATTGTTTAAAGTTCAGACATTATATCTGTCTTCACCTTCCTTCCCTTCCCCAGCTCTTTCCCTCTCCTATTATTCCCTTTCCTTTCCTCCCTCCCTTTTGAGCCCGCCCCCCCCCTTTATGGAAATGACGCTTTAACTGATTATTATGTAAATGCTACTAAACGTTAAATGCCAATAAAAACATTTCAAAATAAAAATGGAAGGATGTGACACATAACACAATACCTTCAATATAAAACAAAGAAGGATCGGTGCACAGCATCACAGAGGCAGTCTTGAGCATGACCTCAGTAAATAACGCAAAAGAGTCCAGTACAGATGACCCTTCTTCCGACTCATCAATCATAGAACGGGGGTTTCCCAAAATTCGAAGATTACAACACAGAGCGAAATCAAGACCACCTGAAGGATCCCTTAACCAGGACGACCTAATCATAAAAACTGTGCGAGAATTGCAACCGATTCTAACCCACAATGACAATGACCTTGTGTCTGTTCATTAAACTATACGAACAAATGAAGGAAAGCCTGAATGATTTAACCACATTGGAGTTCATCAGGGCGACCAAAGTCGTTAACTTGGAATGCGACAACAACTTATTCAAACAAATGTTCTACGAATCCACAAATAAAATTCATTTCTCCCCTGTCTACTTTAGCAGACCAAAAACGAAACAATAGTGACGACAAAAAACTTGTGGCCACAGTGGCCAAAGAAGCTCTTGGCTTATTACGTCAACAAAAACATCATGCAGATGTGGGAAACTGTCATCAGGGTAGGAATCTGATATGTCACCAGGATCGAAGAACGCTTTTAAAAGTACAGCGAACAAAGAATCAAACACAGAGTCAATGGACAAAAACTACCCACCATTGTGAAGGAACACTCATTGACTGGGAACCATCAACCATCTAAGAATGTGGACTCAGCACAAATGCCCACGGATGCAGTACTGTCCATTAATGCTACACCTAAAATCCCGTCACACAGTGGAAACGCAGCACGAGACACCTTACAAATCCTACCAACTATTTTGGACCATGATAGAACGTGGAAATCGAGCATGCGCCGGCGATCGAAATTACGTCCTTTGCCAGTGCAGTGGAAAGTGCGCAAAACAATGGAAACACTGCAAATGTTGATTTACAATTTCCTTCTACCTCTGCAGACCTCAGAGGCCGAACCAACGATCCTCAGGGTACTGTTTTGCCAGTGGTTGTGATCACAAATTCGACGGAAGAATGGTTTCCAATCTTTAAAGCTCCTCAAAAAGAAGTCGAAAAAATTGCACAACCAAACCACTGCAAATAAAAAAAATAAAAACCTAAAGGGTAAGAAAGCTCGGACACTCAATAGTTAGCGAAATTGTCTTAGAAACATCAAAGCTGTAAGCTTCTCTAAACTCAAATGCCGTTAAATGCTGTTTGCACACAGGCAGCACCAGTGGTGCCAACTAATCCGAAGGAGAGTGACGCAACGTTAGATCCAATGCCAGACATGCCTCTATCTATCGATGAAATCCCAATCAATCTCATGGACTTATCTACCTATGAAGACGAGGAAGCAGACGACGTTGAGGCTGTCCAAGAAGCAAACAGTGGCGATGGTGAAGGAGACAATTATTGTGCTTTCCGACTCGCCACATATTCCAAAGTTTCAATCATCAAGATTTCCCCTGCCAATAATGCTTGGTGACCTTATGCCAGAAATAGGACAACTTTACTGCTAATCACACCATCGAGACAATGGAGCTGTCAAAGCATAAAGTGGTTTTACAGCCTTCCACTGGCCATGAAAAACGTATGTTACACTCAAAAGAATGCCCAAGACAGAAATATGAGCATTAAAAACAATAACAAATCACAAGAGGGTGGCATTCATGACTCTGAGCGAAACAAAGTTTAAAAAACACATTGTGAAAAATAAAAACGAGAAGCAAAACATCAATAAACATCTAAATGCCAAGTACTGTTTACGCTTAGAGCGCATAGAGGATATTGAAGATGATCTGTCTCTCAATCGTAACAACGTTCTACAATTACTACATTATGTGCCGAGTTTGCTCATGATCACAAACAACATAAAAATTGTGGAATTTTTTAAGGAGAATCGAAACAATGCAGTGAAGCTTCACATCGACTCTAGAATAATATGTAATATCATACTAGAGGCTGCACCAACCTTAATATCAATGGGTTTTGACAACCCAGAGACACACAATCATCGAGAACCTGAAGTAAAACAACTTAATTCAGATGCAAAGACCTGTACGGACAGATCACAAAGCCAACTGGCAATGCAGAAAGGCTTGACAAACCTTCATTCTTAGAATGTTGCCAGCTGCCAGAAAGAACTTAATGTAAAAAATAAAACATATCAACAAGATGTAACATGAATCGCCCTTGTGACCGAAATTAGGGAACCTATTAAAATAACCTTTGTACATGAGGGGTTCCACACTCGGTGGAGACTCTACACCATCTTGTTAATAAAAAAAAACACAGTGGGGATTCTGTTGACTGGAGCTGGATATCAAAGGCCCTAGCTGTTCAGAACCAAAGCTAATATTGTAAACCAGAACCACCAAAATTGATCAGCATTGGATGTTGGAACACTTGTGGCTTCGCACATCTATTTCACTCGAATTGGCTCGGAAATGTGCACATAGCGTGCCTGCAGGAAACCTGGCTTGTAGAGTGTCCAACCATAAAAGGATTTGAAATTGCCGTAAATCCTGCAATCAAAAAGATCATGGGCAAGCCCATGGCAGGTCTAATGAGATTTGTACTAAAGAAGTCTGGCTATAAAATCCAAGAAGCCAATAACATCTCACCGTACATTCAAAAAATACTATTGGTCACTGAAGGTGTAAAAAAGATTGAACAAGATTAGTCTTCAGGTCATCAACATCTACTGGCAACACAATGCAAATGGCACATCAGCCTTCGTTGATCAAATTACATACATAATAGATCAAATTTATGAGCCAGAACTAGCTCCAAAAATTCTAATATGTGGAGATCTAAATATCAACTGCTTGGAGATAACTAACAAAACACGCCATGGAAATGCGGCAAGATTAAATACAGCTGAGCAATGGTGCTCCGAAATGGAAATGAGAACCATACAAATCCTAAATGGTAACACCACAGGCGACATACCAGCAAAAACAACCTGGAAGAGACAGATGCAAGAGTCAATACTGGACTACTTTTTTGTCTCTGAAGCGTTGCATATGAGTGTCAAATCGTTACATGTAGTTCCAAAACTGGAAAGCGACCATAATCTGGTATTACTAAATATCTACGGCCTACAGAACGGTCCTGATCAGCTATGGAAGCACGAAATAGCGGTCGAATCGAGTAGAATCAGACTCAGATTAACCAAACATGACGTTAAATCCATCAATAACGCTTACCAGAACGAGAATGGCCACCTGGAACATCAAGATCTACTTGTAAACTTTATGGACAAGAAGCAAGGCTTTAAAAAACCATGCATTCAGCATTAAACACGCATTTGATCTCGACATAGTGAAACAAAAACATAAGATGCAAGCTAAAATCGGAGCTTGTGGAAAACCACATACAATTCAAGACGCAGCTAACATCAAAATGATAAAACAGTCATATAAAAATTGGCTCAAATCACATAGATCAATCATACTCCAACATGATGCAGAATTAATGTTGTTAAAAATAAAAAACAAGAACACACGCGAGTTCTGGACCTTGATCAATGAACAAGAGGGCTCCCAGACTGCACTCCAAACAAATATGGTGACTGAGAATGATTGGACGAGTCATTACGAGCAGCTCTACAAGAAGAAGGGAAACTATGGAGACCCCTCATTGCCTGCCCCAGACACGTGGGACCTGCAATTTGAGAGACCTGAAATTCTAGAAATCATTAATAGAACAAGCACATCACGTGCCCCAGGCCAGATGGCTTAACAACTTTACACTAAAAGAAAATCCACAGCCCTGGGCAGATTTCTGCTACACTCTCTTTAAGAACATTGCAAGTATGTGTGCGACACCAGCATCCTGGAAAAGTGCAATTATGGTACCAGTATTTAAAAATGGAAACAGGGCAAATCCAAAAGACTATCGCCCAATTGCACTACTGGATGTGCTGAGTAAGATCTATGCCACGCTCCTACAACGCAAGCTACTAGCTTGGACTACCATGAGCAAGCATATCGACCAGAGACAAACAGGTTTTGTCAAAGGAGTGGGGTGCAGTCTAAACCTCTTAATTGTCAAAATCTTGAACCAAGATCTATCGGGCCATAATTGACCTATCACATACTTTTGAAAGTATAGATCGGGAGATATTATGGTCGAAAATGTTCAAGTGGAAATGTCCTGCAAGTCTTTTTTTGGCAATAAAGGAACTTCATACAAACACAGAAATAAGAATCAGATTGGATCAATCCGGCGAATTATCTGATCCCGTCCGGACACTGTGCGGAGTAAAACAGGGATGCCCTCTAGCCTCTATCATCTTCACACACAGAAAGGAACATCCTTTCCACTCGGCGGAGGCGCTCGCCTTTTAGTTTTCACCTCCAGATAGCCTCCTCCCTCCCCCCAAGAAATAACTGAAACCCACATACAATATGAGCCAAGCTATTGGCCCTTTTTGGGACAGCCAATTAGTTTTCAGGGGTTACCACATCTATCAACCTAACCCAGAATAATCTGGTTCACCGTTAACTTGGTTGCTGTGATCAAGCAGTGGGTAGCATCGCTCATGGGCGCCAACCTTGCAGCCTGGTGTGAGAAACCTGAAGGTTTCTCCCACTCTAGTCCCTGGAGATCTATCATCCAGGTGGCCAGGACACGGCCATCGCTATTGGATCCAGTTCCTGGGGTGGAACAGTGGGGGTGGATCACCTGGATGGGAGGAGGGGGTCTTCAGGGAGTGGAAGTGGGACACTGACGGGTGAGACGCAGAACCCCCTTCCTTATACCTTTCGAAGGCATAAATTAGTTTTCAAAAATTGATTGGCAGAATTTGCCAATTGAAATATGCCAACAGTATACCACTCCTCTCAATATCCTACTCCCTTTTTTACCTCACTAACCCATCCCACCTTCTCGTTTACAGATCCACCAGAGCGCCTGGGGACCAATTCCGTTGGTGACGGTGCACTATATAAGTACCGATAACATAACATTAGCAAATAAAGCTATTTGATTAGCAATTTTGGACTCCTATTTTAAATGTCACCAGAAGTTAGTTTTAAACCAAGACATACCATTAGCAAGAATACAGCCTTTCTGTGTACCGCTGATGTAATACATTAGTGCAATGAGTGTCTGTAAAATGTAAAGGTTCACTGATAAAAAAAGCTCTGGTAACATTTCTCAGTCCAAGGCTCTGTGCAGCTGGGTCATGCGGCAGTCTGTGGTGCATAGTGCAGTGTCCATGAAATTGTCAACAAGACATCAAAAAAGATGCAATTGTGCAAGTGTCATTTTTATTTTATTACTGAGAGGGCCGAGAGGCAAAGCCGAGCAGGGAAGGCCGTGAGGAAAGGCCTCCCATGCTCTTGTCCGCTCTTTGCTGCTCGTCTGCTTCCTGCTGCCCCAAATCCCTGTCGCATCTCGGAGGTAAGAAGCATATCTACAACTTACCTCGCTCATACCCATGCCTTCATACTAGATGCTCGAGATTACGCACTCGCACGCTGCAGGCCACCTTCAACTCCCATCCCCTCCCCAGGAGCACCCGCAACGTCCGCCTATGCTCGCGCATCCTGCCGCCCTCGCCACTTGTGATCACAGCTCTTCCACCCAAAGCCTACAGCTACTATGAATACGGACAATGTAGCGGATAATTAAGTACTCTACCACACCCACATTTGTGCCACCCCCAAACAAAATGTGTTACCACTTGTGTGCATCACCACTGAAAATGAGCCCCCAGTGTAAAATCTGTGGTTTGCAATTCCTCCAACTCCGTAGCACAACCATGCACACCACCCCACCTACGCTCCCCACACCCCCCCAGCCACCACCGAACCCCATCTTAAATGCGCCATGATTAACGCTAGGTCCATCAATGCCCACGCTTTAGACACCCACGACCTCCTAACCACCCATGACCTCGATCTACTCATGATCTCAGAAACATGGTCACACGAGGCATCCGGCCCGGCACTCGCCCTCGCATTACCACCTGGATACTCCATCACTAGACAAGATCGTCTATCCAAAGGTGGAGGGGTAGCAATTATTGCCAAAGACTGCTTTTCTATCAGGAAGGTAGAGAAATCCCTTGCACAACAATAGTGACTACCTTCAAGTCAAAATTAACATATCTCCCCAATGTACCATTGTTGTCCACATTGTCTACCGCCCCCCAGGCCCAACAGGTGACTTCCAAGCCTCCCTCATCCACCTCCTCTCTGATAACCTCAAAAAACAATCAAAAGCCATTCTCCTTGGGGATGTTAACCTAGGTCTCCTGGACAGTAAGGACCCAGCAGCTAAATCCCTTGACTCAGCCCTCAAGGCTCTGGGCTACAATAACTGTCCACAAGGCCTTCTGGGGCCTGGGTCCTAAATACCTTCAACTCTCTCTTCCCAAATATCTTCCTTCCCGAGCCCTTCGCTCATCCGCCTCCAACTCCCTCAGGGTCAGCCGCTTCTCGAAGCAACGAGCTGGGGGTAGATCTCTCTCCGCGGCAGGGGCCTCCCTCTGGAACAGCCTTCCTGCCTCCCTGAAACTCGAGTAGAACCATCTCCGGTTCCGGAAGCACCTCAAAACCTTCCTCTCTGCTTCTGCTTTCTCTCTCCCTCTCCCCTGCTAAACAGCTAATATTCTTCACTGAAACTGCACTGATCCTGCAACTGGACCTCTCTATACGGCCTCGGCCCTGGGCCCAGCCACTCTCCACTTGCACTGATGCCCTGGAACCCCTCTGCACTGCGGGACTGTCTCTGTATCCCTACAGCCCCCCCTTCCCCAGCACTTGTTCTGCACTTGCCACCAGCTGGCCCTATTTATTTATTACTCTACGCCACTTACCTTGTACTGCACTTCCCCCCCTCCCCTTCCCTTGCCACTTTTCCCCCTCCCCCACCCCTGCACTTGCGCGATCTGAATGACACCTGGCCTAGTAGGATCGTTGTCTGTCTCCCCTTGTTCCTCCCCTCCCTGCCTCGTCGCGCCTTGAAACACCTGTGTATAGGCGCGTTACAAATACCATATCATATCATAACACCATCTTTAGCCCAACCCACACCCAGGGCAGAACTCTTGATTGGATCGTGCAACATAACTGCCCTCTCAACATCACTGGAAACTCTACCACCCCATGGTCAGACCACCACATCATCACCTTCAGCATCCTCACCACCCTGCTCCACCACCCTCTCACCCCAACCACTGCCACCTTGCCTTGCCAGAAGCTCCCGCCAGCTCACTAAGGAAAGGCTACTGCCCTTCCTCCAAGGCCCAGCCTTCAGACCCCCTTTCTCCACAGACCCTGAAACACTCGCAACAGCCTATGAAGTTGCCATCAAAGCAGCTATTAACTCCATTGCCCCCCTTAAACCCTGTAAGTCTAAACCCACCACCCATTCCAACTCCTGGTTCACCCCGGACCTCCTCGCACTCTGCATTGCAAAAAAGGCTGCTCTCAGTGGCAAATGTCTCACTCTGACAAAGACAAGATGACTTTTAAATCCTGTTCCACTAGATATAAAAAAGCAATCATCCAAGCCAAGGCCAAATCCTTTGAATGCAGAATCTCAGAAGCCCAATCGTGCACTAAAGAAATCTTTGCCATTTTTAGGGAGCTAGAGACACCCACCCCTGCCCCCCAGAACTTCACCAAAGACAAGGCCTGTTGTGGTGATATACAAACAGCCATGAAAAATAAATTGAGCCTGCTCCAAAACAAAATACTAGCCACTAAGCAAGCCCTACCCAACACACACACCCCTGTCCTACCAACAGCCCCGGACCCCCCCGCCCAACCTTTTTCATTCAAACCCATTCTAGAAAAAGACATCACCATAATGAAGAACATCAAACCCTCCAATTGCAAAGGTGATACATGCCCAGCCACCATTATCAAAGACGGCTCTGAAGTGTTAGCTCCCATCCTTACAGCCTTTGTAAACGCCTCCTTTGCCACAGGGAAAGTCCCTGCCTCCCTCAAGGAAGCCTGGGTCCGCCCTCTCTTAAAAAAAACAACTCTTGACCCCACCTCCCCCAAGAACTATAGACCCATCACCACAGTCCCTTTCCTCCTCAAAATACTGGACAAAGCAGCCTACCTGCAGGTTCAACACTTCATTGAAGAGAACAAACTCCTAGGACTCCGCCAATCTGGCTTCCGCCCCAGACACGGGACTGAAACCGCCCTACTTGACCTGAAAAACCAAATGGACGATGCCAGAGACATGGGCAAACCAGCACTTCTCTTACTTCTTGACCTATCCGCGGCTTTTGACCTCGTGGATCATGACGTCCTATGCCACCACCTTTCCTCTACTGCCAAATTCTCCCCTGAAGCCACAGCATGGATCACCTCCTTCCTACAAGACAGAACCATGCAAGTATTCTCGGACCTAGCCTCCGCCTCACCAACTATCATACTCTGCGGTGTGCCCCAAGGCTCCTGCCTCTCACCCACCCTCTACAACATCTTCACACGACCCCTTTCTCATCCTCGACGCCATGGGCATTTCATACACTAACTACGCCGACGACACACAGATCCTCCTCACCCTCACTGGCAACTATGACACTGACTCCATGACCCTCAACAACCTCTACAACACCATCCAAGCCTGGATGGCAGACAATGGACTATGCCTCAACTCAGACAAGACTGAATAACTCCTGGTAGGCTCACCCGACACGCTGAAAAATCTAGACTCCCAATTCAGTCATTTCACCATAGACTCCATCAAAATACCTGTCTCAGAATCAGTCAAAACCCTTGGAGTCTACCTTGATTCCAACCTATCCATAGATAGACAAGTCAACGCTATAGCCTCTGCACATCATGCCAAACTAATCAATGCAGTCAGGCCTTTTCTCTCCAAAGACAACTGCACCAACATAGCCAGAGCCATCACTGGATCTAGGCTTGACTATTGTAATGTACTCTTTCTAGGCACCTCCAACAAAAACCTAGAGAGGTTACAAATCATACAGAATAGTGCCCTCTGGGAAGCCCAAGGCATTGACAAAAGAGAACATATTTCGGAGGCCAGAACACTAGCACACTGGCTCCCAATTAAAGAAAGGATCATCTTCAAGACTCTGACACTGACCCACAAGTGCATTCATCTTACTGCCCCAGACTACCTCTCCCAAAGGATCCACCCAGTCTCCTCCACGAGGCCAACCAGATCACCATATACCAATATGCTCTCTGTGCCATTGGAAAAAAAAAGCCAGAGCAGGCGGATCCAGCTTCCCATATCTTGCTCCCACTCACTGGAACGCCCTACCTCCCACAATCCGAGGTGAGGCCTCCCTCAGCGCCTTCCGCAAAACCATGAAAACCATCTTATTCACATAAGATGCCTCGCGCCACTTGAATACATATCATATGTTCCTAATGCCAAACTGTATTGTAACGACTAACTGCACCAAACATAATATCAGCTCTATGCCTTGTTGAATTCACAATGTACCACTGAATGCCTCTATTCCTGTAACTAAGCTCTTGCAAGTAACAGCGCCTCAATGCCCATGGGCTACTTGCACGCTCTATACATTTAAATAAATAAAAAAAATGTAACTACTGTTTGGCATAAAACAGTTGCAAGCAACTGCCCAAGATGAAGACAGTAGCGACAAATTGGGGACATTAGTTATCTTACTCTGCAGAACCAAATGCCCTGATGCCAGTCTCTTGGTTTGCCCAGGTCAGTGAGGTCTTGATGCATCACCTACCAACTAGTGCTGTTAAGTCTCATCTGCGAGACAAATGGGCCCAGCAAGTTAACATGCTTTCATTCATTTGTAGTCTGGCTTACTGCAAGACAGCAAAACCTGAGATGATTTAAAAGATCAAAATAAATTATCTAAAGAGGGAGTGCCGTCCCAGACACCTAAAAGTCAACAGAAAAATCACCAGGGTGCCCGAGAAGTCGGAAATCTCTTCTCTCAACCTATGGCACACAGGCACCGCATTTTGTGACTCCCCGGCATTGTGGTAGTGGCAAGTTAGCAGCAAATTATGCAATGTAATGCCCATCAGGCCACCAACACTGCCTAAGGATAAATAATGCACATTTCTGTTCTTGCCAGCAAACTGGTGTGGCTGGGTTGGGTGAAATGATTTGCTCAGGATCACACAGTTTGGTTAAGCAGTGAAACCAGAATTTGCCAGCCATTTAAGCAACTTTACCACATACCTTCCAAGCTCTAATTAGTACACATATTGGTTTTGTGTTTCAAGAACCACAAAATGGTTGTTTATTTGCAAAGAACACAAATCACTCGAAGCAGCCACCTTTCGGGGAGTATTTGCACCACCCTGAATATAAGACTACAAGTGACAGTCCCATAACATAACCTGCTTGCAAAAGGCCTTTTAAATATTTTGTTCCATTCTCGTAAAGCACTGCCATGGCACCGAACACAACAGATTAAAAGATGGGCACCGCTTTTCTTACCTCTCATGTAACTCTTTCTTTGTTGTGAGAGTCAGTGTGAAGGCCTCTTGCCTGCTCTCTTCCTCTACAGACACAGAGCAACTGGTTACCTAAAGCAATGTGCTTAAGTGGCTGGAAATATGCGTCCGAACGGAACGGGTAGGAGAAATATTACTGCCAGCCACTTGCTAACAACAAGCCCTGCAATCAGGGACAGCATCGGGGCCTTTCAGCCTTTTCACTTGATAACAGCCATGAGCCTCTGGGATGTCCCCAGCAACTGCCCCATGTTGCCAGTTTGCAGTGTTATATAATGTAAAGGTATTTGTACCGTGCACTGTCACCAACGGAATTGGTCCCCAGGCGCTCAGGCGGATCTGTAAGCGAGAAGGTGGGGTGGGTTAGTAAGGTGAAGAGGGAGCAGGATAGTGAAAGTGAAGTGGTGTCCTGTTGGCAGCTTCAGTTCGGTATACACTGTGCGCTGAGCTTTGGTGCCAGTATCTGATCAATGTCAGTCCTCGTGTGCTGTTTGTGCGGCTTATGTGCTGTTTGTTTGTTTGTTTGTTGTTGCGGTGTGGTGAAGTGCATGTGGCTTGCTGTGTGAGAAGTGGTTGTGTAGGTTTTTGTAGGAGTTAAGCATGCAGAAATTTTGAGCATTTTTGATTAGTGGGTTATATGTCTCGCAGCTGACCTTTGCAGTTTGGCTAAGCGCCTAGATTCGAGAATCCTGTAGAATGGGGGAGAGGCCCAGGGTTCACAATACATTACGTTTCCCATATAGTAGACAGAGAAGGGGGATATACCTAGAATTGAGAGTCCTGTATAGTGGGAGAGAGGCCTAGGTTCTGCAATGAGTGTGTTTTAACATACAACAGACAAAGGTGGAGGCTACACCTAGGTTTGAGAGTCCTGCAGAGGGGGTGTGACGCAGGTGAATGTTCACAATATGCTCAATATGCAAAGCGCAATGCTGAATGTTGAATGCACCATCTTGACTCGTGGGGCACTTGCTTTTCTCTCCCCATCCTAGACGCTAGCTTTCTCTTCTAACACATATGCGCTCCACAGTCCCCTTCTGTGCATGGCAGAGGGTCCTCTCTGAGTCAGCCCTCATTCACCCATTTCTCCCCTGCCCAGGGCATTGGGGCACTAACTTTCTAAAATGGACGGAGAAGAGGCTCCACCGATCTAAGCAGTACCCATTGTGCAAACAATATGAATCATTTATAAGGCACACACCACACAATTAATAGTCGCAAGTTGCAGAGTGAGTAGGTTTACCTCTGAAAAGGGATTAAGATATGATCAAGGCAGAGAAAGTCCATCTTTCTAGTGTCCTCTACCCAGAAATTATGTGACTCTGGGATCCCAGTGGCCTCCTTGCACACATTATTCACGCCGTGGGCTTCTCCAGTCCCATCTGCTGGGACCAGCGACACCCCACTCGTCACTGCTGCACCCCTGAGCGCACGCGATGCAAAGACTCCCTCTCTGCAGAGGTCACTGAGCTGGTGAACAGCCCTGCGCGTCAGCAGCCGGCGGCGGCACATGGCACTGACTGCAGCATCGCTTGCATTGCAGTAGAGTTTGCACAACAGCACCGTTTGCATCGCAGTGCCACTTGCAATGCAGGGCAGCTTGCTTTGCTCCGCAATGTGTGCTCGAAAGCACACTTTGCATTCACTACATTAGGGATAACTTTGGAATGCAGCACAGTTTCTATCGCAGTACATATCTGACTGCATCTCACTTTGCACCGAAGCACGCTTCACATCGCAGCACGCCTTGCAATGCACTCACTTCCAGTGCTGCTCGCCATGCATTCAATGGCACACTCTGCATCACAGCACAGTTGCACTGCAGCACGCTTTGCACCACCGCTGCCTTTGAACGAGAGCAGACTTTGGGCCTGACTCACAAGGCATTTTTTTCAATGGGTGCATCCAATTGAAAAACGCGTTGTGAGTCAGGCCCTTTGCTTTGCAGCGCCTTTTCCATTGCAGCTAAGTTGCACTGCATCTCCCTTGGCATTACATGCCGCAGAGAGAGCTGGCGGTGTACCCATGCACTGCAAGCTGGGCACGCAGCCATGAGCAAATACTTGGGAAGACGTAATATGCGCGTCGGGGCGTCCTCCTGGTGCACACTCTGGCTTAGGCCCCAAATTGGCTGCATCAATAGCAGCTCTGCTGTCTGGGCACCACTCTATCACCCTCCGCGGACCCCAACTGGAGGCCCCAGCCCTTACACCGCAGACGCTGTTATCTAAATAAGTGCAGCATTTCTAGTGTGACCCTGATAGTGAGCAATGACCCCCCTCCGCCTGCAGACAAGTGGCTTGCAGAAGGCCTGCACCACCCCTCCCCAAGTACCTCTCCCCAAGCACCCCCACCCAAGCACCCCAGCATGTCTCCTTACCTTGAAGTCGGGTCTGTGAGTGGAGCTGGCGTGCTCCTGCTGTAGTCTCGTAGTCTCGTATCCACGTGACTTCCCCGCCGCATCCGGGCTAGGCTCATACATTGGGCCTCATTATAACTATTGTGGAATGGGTTGACGGGCGCCGCTAATGGTGGCGGGCCCGTTAAACCCATTCCGCAATATTACGAGGTCCCCTCGCGGGACCCGCTCTGGACGTCTGGTTTTACCAGACGTCAGAGCGGGTCCGCGATGGACCAGGGAGCTAACAACGGGCCGGTCGTAATCGGCTGTTAGCTCCAGCACCCATTCCCATTGAGCCCTCTGGGGGCTCAAATGGGAATGGGGAAGGTCCGGGCCCGGGTTCCCTGAAGGAGAATTACCGGGCCCTCCGAACTCGGAATGGCCCGGTAATTCCCCATTCAGGGAACCCGGTCCAGATTTTGGAGGCAGCCATGCCGCAAAATAGTGGCATGGCTACCTCCAAAGTCGTAATGAGGCCCATTGATACAATGGGCCTCATTACGACTTTGGAGGTAGCCATGCCCTTAATAAGGGCATGGCTGCCTCCAAAACCGTGTCCGGGTCTGGGTTCCCTGAATGGGGAAATACCGGGCCATTCCAAGTATGGAGGGCCCGGTATTTCCTCCTTCAGGGAACCCGGGCCCGGTCCTTCCCCATTCCCATTCGAGCCCCCATAGGGCTCAATGGGAATGGGTGTGGGAGCTAACAACGGGCCGATTACGACCGGCCCGTTGTTAGCTCCCTGGTCCCTTCGCGGGACCCGCTCTGGACGTCTGGTAAAACCAGACGTGCAGAGCGGGCCCGCGAGGGACCTCGTAATAGTGTGAATGCGTTTAACGGCCGGCACATTACCAGCGCTGTTAAACGCATGCCACACAGGTTGTATGAGGCACAATGTATTTAGCCCAGCCGGGAGCTTCTGCCTGCTGCCTGCACATTGTCAGTGCACCGAGCGCAGAGTTTAAATAAAAAGGCACAGTAATCTGTGCCTTTAAGCTCTGCGCTCGGTGCCATAAATCATATCGCAGTTGCTGCAGCATGATTTCTAATTAAAAGGCAAACCAGCAGTATCGTATCGCAAATCCCGATGACGCTTATTTTATGCCTTGCTTTACTTTATATGAAGTACCCTTTGTTTGACTCGCAATTATTCTCCTGGTCTCATTCCCTACTGGGGTGTGTCCATTTACTCAGAGTTTTGGGTTTGTATTTTTTGGGGAAATTACTACTTCATTACCTAGGCGGTCAGAAAGCAACCACCACTAGCTAAGTAAAGGGAGCTATCTTACCTAGGTGGCCAGAAACCAACCACCACTAGCTAAGTAAGGGAGCCTATCTTACCTAGGTAGCCAGAAAGCAACCACCACTAGCTATGTAAAGGGGAGCTATCTTACCTAGGCAGTCAGAAACCAACCACCACTAGCTAAGTAAAGGGTAGCTATCTTACCTAGGCGGTCAGAAAGCAACCACCACTAGCTAAGTAAAGGGGAGCTATCTTACCCAGGGGGTCAGAAATCAACCATCACTAGCTAAGTAATGTGGGGCTATCTTACCTAGGCGGTCAGAAACCAACCACGACTAGCTATGTAAAGGGGAGCTATCGTACCTAGGCTGTCAGAAACCAATCACCACTAGCTAAGTAAAAGGGAGCTATCTTACCTAGGTGGCCAGAAAGCAACCACCACTAGTTAAGTAAAGGGGAGCTATCGTACCTAGGTGGTCAGAAATGAACCATCACTAGCTAAGTAAAGGGGGGCTATCTTACCTAGGTGCTCAGAAAGCAACTACCACTAGCTAAATAAAGAGGGCTATCTTACCCAGGCTACGTTTCTGTGGTTTTTCATTAGTGGTAGAGACAGACGATAGCTTAGGTTTGGACAGAGGACAGAATACTCGTAAGACATCCTGAAAAACACACTAGTTTATTATTTTTCATTTAAGTTTGGGGAGACCCTCATCATAGCAGAAGGTCAGGAATGACATGATTTCCTTTAACACAATGTGCACGTTTAAATAATGTCTTCTTGTCTGTCTCCTATGTCTGACTTAACATGCGACCCTATTCCTCATACCAATCATGGACTCACAAGGTACTTTTTGAATGCATGATTTAGGTAATCCAGTACCGAACTGCCCTTATGCCATGAATCAAACCCATCCGTTGCAGTGGAACGAGAAATTGCCAAAATGGCATGATTGTGCTATCATTAAAAAACTGATCCCAATGAGCCTCAAATACAACTTACCTGGGAAAGAGCCCAGATTCAACATTGCATTCATCCTCAGTAAAACTCTTCCCTACTGCTTGTCTCTAGCAACCCCTCAGACTGACCTCATTATCACTGTCCCCTTCCTACTGCTTGCCTCTAGCAACCACTCAGACTGACCTAATTATCACTGTCCCCTTCCTACTGCTTGCCTCTAGCAACCCCTCAGACTGACCTCATTATCACTGTCCCCTTCCTACTGCTTGCCTCTAGCAACCCCTCAGACTGACCTAATTATCACTGTCCCCTTCCTACATCTGCCTCTTATCACTCCTGCCGCTTCCGGCCCCTTTAGGGAGATCTCAACGATGCAATCCCGTTACCTTTGAGAACCCCAGAACTTGCGGGATCTACGATTGATTTTTACCTGGGAAGAGTGTGAGCCTTTTTCATGATCTCTGCTCAAAAAGATCACGGAACTTGCCCGCTCCCTTGCGAAGCAAACCTACCCCGGTTCCGAGATGCCCCCAGTCCCAATTGACCCCTTTGGACCCTGTCCTGGCGCCAGTGGCACCAGGCTCATAAAGATGCCCAGTCCCAGCGCTGGAAGCGCCGGGCTCATAATGCTTGGGTGGACTTACCTGCAGCAGACCATGCTGCTTACTTACCTGCCAGTTGAACCCCTGATCCTCTTCTGTTTGGACTACTTTTCCTGTTGGGTGGGGCAGGAGCCACTCCCTAGGTTCAGAACACTGGAACTCTTCTGGAAAGCAGGAACTCTTTCTTACCTAGGCGTGGCTGTGGAAGAGACACCTAAGCACTACAGGAGGCTATTTAAACCACACCCGATGGATGAATCTTGCTTTGCGTTATTCTGCATTCTCTGCAGCAGAACGCTCATCGTGTCTTCTGCTTCTGATCCTGGGCCTAAGGGAACAAAGGCTTACCATCCTGGAATCCAGTCTTCAGCAGCACCTGTAAAGACAAAGAAAGAACAGGTTAGCACTACGGTCTTCAGTGGCAGCGCATCTCTTACCTGGTCCATCGGCTGTCACCAACGCCTCGCGCTGCATTCCGGCATCTGAAAGACAAAGGCTTACCTACTCTTCGCATGCTCCGGAGGTCTTCGCACTGCATCCCGCATCTGAAAGACAAAAGCTTACCAGCTCTTCGCACGCTCCGGAGGCCTTCGGCGCGTCATCCCGCATCTGAAAGACAAAGAAGGTGCGTTAAAGACATTGGCAACTTATTACTCACGTGCCATTACTCCTTCCCACGCCGAATCCAGTGGTATTCCAGCACCCTTCAGCTTCTCTAAAGCTCCGAACTTGTACCTGCAAGATAAAAGGGACAGTTAGTGCGCATCGTGAAGCAGGCTACAAGCGCTTACTTACGTGCTTCCAGGCGCTTCTATCCTCACGCGGGTTCGATCCTCAACTCTCATCAGCCCGCCATCCGCCATCGCCGGAACCCTGCAAAACAAGAGATATCATTACAAAAGACTTTTAAGACATTTGAAGTGCCAGAACTTACCGTTCGTGCAGTTAACGACGGACAGCAGTCCTCTGAGGTCAAGAGGCCTGCACCCTTATCCAGTGAAGAAACTGGTTACGGCACCCTGCCCCGAGGCAGATGGAGAGCTCGGCGTTCACTTACCTAAGGTGAGGGCGTTAACCTTTGGGTTCTACAGGAGAAAGAAAGGAAGAGGAGAGAGGCACCCAATACCCAGTTCAATCCCTATTTTATCTGCAGATCTTACTCTTCGAGTCAGACATACAGTGCACAGAGGTCCAGCCAAAGAGCCAACCGTGTGTTACACATCACCTTTGAAGATACGGCATTCACCCAGTCAAGACCGGCGCCTCTGCGGGAATCAGGTGAGCGTTACACTTTTATCCCACTCTTCCATGTATTTTGATGTGTGTTTTACATTTGTGTTCTTTGGTTATGGAGTTTTAAAACAACTCCATAGGCATCATTTCTGTGTGTCACACAGCACCTTCAGTGCAGTGACACAGGGATGTCTTTCAGACTTCCCAAGGTTTAAATACCTTCTCTGGGACTGACTACTCTCCCAGAGCATGTAAAGTTAAATTGACTTTACTAGTCTCTTTAAATTTACAGACCCAGCACACACTATCTTCCTATAGAGTGCTGGAGGGTTGCCTAGCTTCCCTGAGTCAAAACACTCATGTAACAGTCAAATGTTACCCTTTCCTACTATAAATGGCTGTTGGCAGTGGTTAGATCAAACTACCATGATTTCCGACCGCGAACAACGGTAGCTAAAAATCGGGTCAGCCATGTTTTTCAATATGGCGCCCAAGACCTATCTGTAAAAACAGACTCTCTTTTTTCCCATTTCTTTTAGGAAAGGTCCTTCTTGTGTTTGTCTCTGCGCGCCAAACCAGGTTTGGTCCCTTTGTTCGTTGGCCTTTGGCGGGCTTCAGTGCTGAAGCCCTCCTCTGGCGCCTGAGTGTCTGGGGTGGACAGGATGTGAGGGAGGTGCCCGAAACTCCCTGTGCTTAGTCTCCTAGGAGACCTGAATGCACTCTGGCGTGATTGGCCGGCTGTCCGGCAAGGACAGCCACCCTGCTGTGTGAGTGACAGCCAGGCTGGAATGAATGGGGAAAACTGTTTAAAAGCAGGTCTCTGGGACTTGGAAAGCAGAGTCGACCACTGGAACGAAAGAACCGAAGACGAGCTGAAGGAAGAGGACTGCTGCAACTCCTGGACGACCGGTGAAGCCCTGCTGCAGGTCCGAATTGCCTGAAACTCCATCGACAGAGAAGCCCTTCAAGGTTAACTTCTTCCCTTGAGTTTGGTGGGAACAACCAACTCGTAAGCCACCTGGACACCGTCCCCATCTGGTCGAATTTTCATCAGAGTGCTGTTGAAAACCGGATAGCCAGAGGGAAGGAAACCAGCTTGTGGACTTTAAGGCACTCACACCTTAAACCGACATTTTGCCAAGCTTGTGGCCTCATCCCTGGCAGTGCAGGAACCTCCCGACGTCCTCCTCCTTGTCCCCACGACTGAAGCTCAGGAACAGCGAGATCTGCTCGAACTGCAAGGAACAACTGCCTCAGCTACAGCTCTTCTTCACTTAAAAGGTACTGTGCAAACAGCGGTCCGGAAATCTTTTTGGCCACGTGAAAGTTTGTGAAACTTTCCCAACTTCGAAGGCTTGTCCTTCCCTAAACATTCGTCAAACTTTTCGCCTAGCCAAATTCTTCTAAACTCTGTGGCAAAGACTTAACCGTTACTACCAGAACTGTGCTATCTTATACAAAGGGCCTCATTACAACTCAGGCGGTAAGGGGTTTACGGCAGCGTTAACAGCGCCGACCCTTACCGCCTGATTACGAGGTCCCCTAGCGCCATGGTGCTTTTAACACCTGCTTTTAGCAGGTGTTAAAATCCATGGCGCTAAGGGACCATGGAGTTAATTACGCCACCGTAATTACGGTGGCGTAATTAACGCCTTCCCACTTCCCATATACCCTATGGGCAAAAATGGGAATGGGGAAGGGAAAATGGGGATTGGGGACTTACCGCCCCGCCAAGGTCGGAATGGGGCGGTAAGTCCGCCAACCACCATGGCGTAAACGTAGTTTACGCCATGGTGAAAGTCACGGCCAGGCGGAACTTACCCCTGGGTCGTTAATGAGGCCCAAAGACTCTGAACCATTGACTTTGCCCAGGCCTATGAAGAAAATTGCTGGTTGTAATTAACTGAAACCTTTGCCCTGCCTATGAAAGTATTTGTGCTGTTATGATTCCTTTTCTTTACCCCTTTTAAAAGTATCTGAAGTCCATTTTGCTTCCACTTCAGGGGAGCTAAACTTGTTCAGTATATTATTGGTTGCATATTGTGTGTTATTAGTGTGTGATATTGAGCTGCTCTTGCTAGTGTAATGTTTCAAACCTGACGCTGTAAATAAATATATAGTTTACAAGAAACTTGAATAATGTTTGTTTGAACCACGTATTTGCTGCCTATGCACCCAGGCGGAAACCATGGTGCATTAACACCATGGTCCATGCCCGGTAACTTACCGACTCCGCCAGAAGAAAGGACGAACTACCACCCAATTTACAAGTGGCAGGCACGGCTAATTTCCCCTTCCTCCATGCCCTCCCCATTCCATTTTTGCCCCATAGGCTGAATGGGAAAGCCGCGTAAGTACGGGGCCGCAAATCCGGCACCGTACTTAGCACCAAGGTCCCTTTGGCGGCTCCTACTGGTCAGCGTACCCGCAAAGGACCTCGTAATTAGGCACTAATGGTTAACGGCGCCGCAGCCTTCTACAGCGCCAATTAACCCATTAAGCAGCGACGGACGTAATGAGGCCCTTGGTCCTTTGTGTAACTTGTTCTACTGCTCACTAAACTCTTGAGATAAGTCTGGCTGCTCAGCCACTGCTACCACATAACTGTAGTACAGGATTGCTACCAAAAAGAGGAAATTGTACTGACACTTGGGCCTCATTACGACCCTGCTGCTCCCAAAATGAAAGTGGCTGTACCGGACCAGCCTTCTTCATTCCTGAAGTGCCGATTACGAGTTTCCTTCGCGGACCCGCGACCATACGTCTGGTAAACCATACGTATTTTTCAGGTCCTGACGAGGAAAGAGGGAGGTAACAACGGGACACTTGTAATGTGCCCCGTTGTTACCTCCCTCCCATTCCATGAGCCCTATCGCGGCGCTCAAATCGGGAATGGGAATGGTTCCTGCAAGAGAGACGTACCGGGTCCTCCTATGTACAGGAATGACCCCGCTAAGTCCTCATTGCAGAACCCGGTAATGGAGCCTTGGTATGGTGGCCCAGCCATGGAGCTATTAGCTCGCATGGCTACCCATACTCGTAAGAAGCCCTTGTAGCCTGAATTGCATGTAGTATTCCAAAGGGTACTGCATGTGATTCTGCCCTAACACCCCTTCCTACTGGTTGCTCTAGCAACCACTCAGACTGACCCTCATCATCACTGGTCCACCATCAGTTCAAATATAGTATCTGGATAATTCAAATTTTTGACTTACTATTTCTTTCCACAAAAGCTTCCCAGATAATACATTCAGGGTCATTCCCATGGTTGGAGGTAGCCATGTGCTTAATAGCCACCATGGCTCCCTCCAAACCTGGTGGTCTGATCCGGGTAGTCAGAATGGGGACTTACCGGGTCATTCCAACCTAGCTCCGATAGGGCTCAAATGGGAATGGGGATGGGGATGGAGCTAATAACGGGCCCGCAAATAGCAGGCCCGTTATTACCTCCATGGTCCCTTAACAGGTCCCTCTAAGGACGGCTGGTCAGACCAGCCGTTCCTGGTGGGACCCGCTAAGGGACCTTGGAATGTGGCAGTAGGGGGTTAACGGCACCGGCATCCTTACCGGTGCCGTTAAACCCCCTACTGCCATACTCGGAATGACCCCCCTTGTCTCCGTTCAACTATTAAAATGTTTACTTGGGGTGTGGCTAGGCATTTGGAGAAGATGGCAGCATCAACATTTAGCTCCCACTCCATTTGGCTTTTATTTGTCACTTTAATTTTAATGTGCTTTTCTGTCATGAACTGATGATCACAGGTAAATGAGCAGATACATAGTCGGATCTATGCCTGGAGAATATCAACCACTGAGACATTAGAAATGTTGCATGCTAGACCTGATACTAAAATGGTGATGCAAAGTATGAGAACCATAAGCGATCAGGTGAACGAGGGGCTTTCTATGAGAATGGAAGGCTTCATTTCCTGGAGGCAAGGCAGAAAGATACAAAGGTTAAACCTGTAGCTGATTCAAAAAAATGACAAAACATATAAACCAATCCAAGATGTTGATTTAAAATCACTAAAAGTAACAATAGTTAATTTTAACGATTCAAAAAGAGTGGTAGTGGCAACTCGTTCGTTCAAAGCAAATCTGGCAAAAAATGGACAACTGGGGGTGCATAGGGGAGGCTTTTATTATTAGCAAGAAAAGCTAATGCAATGTTTTGAAAAGGGCCCTTTGATTCTCATTGTTAGGACTGATTTTCTATACTCTGGCCTGGTGGACAGATGTATAGAAGGCCAACCTATATTGTGACGGGGACAACTCTGGGGAGCAGTAACCAAACCAGTTCAAGGTAGCAGTGATGAGGGTCTAGGCTAAGGGCCTCATCACAAGTCTGGCGGTAACCCTTTAAATGCGGCGATAGTACTATTACTGCCGCATTTAAGGATCCGCCAGATCATGGCTTTGGCGGATTTCCCCCCAGCTCGGAGCTGGGGGGAAATCCGTGGCAAAAATTGCCGATTTTCGACGCGATTACCATCAGCGGGAAATCCGCCGGCGTTAATAGCGCAAATTTCCCCATTGGGCCAATGGGAATGAGGAATTCCCGAATGGGCCCAATGGGGAATGGGCAATAACCCTTTCGCCAAACCCGTGATCCGGCGCTAATAGCGCCGGGGGGTTTGGCGGTAGGGCTATTAGCGCCAGTGCTAATAGCGCCGGTGTTACCGCCCAACTCGTGATGAGGCCTAAGTCTCAAGAGGTGGTGAGCTTGTAAAGGGTCCACAATGAGAAACACAGAGATCACAGATTACACTTAGCCAGGATGTATACAAATACAGTTATTTATGGCCAAACAATCCTATGAAAAATACTACTAACAGGTAGAAATATTGCACAGCACTAATAATAGATTACATTTATACAGTCACTGGTTGAGGGCATAATAAAAATCAAACCCCTGTAAAAGAAAGTACAGATTAGAATATGCACCAATAGTCCACAGAGAGTTAACCCTAACTTCAATTGTCCTTCCCTAAATTGTCTGGGGCCTTATGCCCAAAAGTTCAGGAAAGTTCCCACAAAAATTGTGAAGCTGAAAAGAATGAACGTAGGGTCTCTGGGGTTCAGTAACAGTTATAAGGGTCACAGGACAATGGGCCTCATTACGACCCTGGCGGTAAGGGATTACCGGTAACGGCACCGGTAACCCTTACCGCCTTACTACGAGTTCCCTTTGCGGTTCGCACCTTAACGGCTGGTTTCCAGCCGTTAAGGAACGGGCCAGTAAAGGGACCTTGGTGCTAATTACGGTACCGCAAACCTCCTTCCCCATTCCCATTGAGCCCTATGGGGGCAAAAATGGGAATGGGGAAGGGCCTTGGTGAATAGGAATTATAGGCCTTGCTCACCTTGGAATAGGCCGGTACTTCTGCCATCCACCAAGGAGACACGTTAAAATACCGGAGGCAACCATGGCCCTAATAGCGCCATGGTTACCTCCAACCTCGTAATGAGGCCCAAAGTAAATAACTAATAGAAGTGCCCCAACTTTGGAAGCTTACACCAGCAAGCTATGGTAAAACCAAAGTATTCAAGGGAGCATAGGGGCAGGTATGTATGTATGTATGTATGTATGTATGTATGTATGTATGTATGTATGTATCAGAGTTTGTATAGCGCCGGTAGCCCAAGGGCATCAGGGCGCTTTAACAATACAACACAAAGAACTACTAGATAGGAGATGTCTAGTGCTAAACCTAGGAAAAAAAAAGTCCCTGAACAAGCTTGTATACCAAATGTTTATCTGAGGAGGTGCGTCTTCAGCCGTTTCCTGAAAGCCAGATGACTGACTTCTGACCTCAGAGAGTCAGGGAGGCTGTTCCACAATTGTGGGGCCAACACCAGGAAGGATCTGCCCAGCCCGGATTTCAATTTAAACTTGGGTACAACCAGAAGGTTTTACCTTCAGAGCGCAATCGTATCGAGGGTATGTAAGGCCCTATTCTATTCTTCAGGTAATCTGGAGCCTTGCCGTTAAGACATTTGTGTACCAGTGAGAGGGCTTTGAACTTTATACGTTCCTCCACTCTGAGCCAATGAAGAGACACCCTTTCGGATGTGACGTGGTCTTTCTTCTTCAAGTTTCTAACTATCCTAACCACATTGTTCTGAATCACCTGGCATCTAGATAGGTCCTTTGATGAGGCCCCCATCAGCAGAGCACTGCCATAGTCTAGCCGAGATAGAATAATGGCTCTGGCTATGGTAGCCAGGTTACATTCATTGAGAAAAGGCTTAATAGATTTCATTAGCCTGAGCTAGTACGCAAAATTTTTTTGGAGGTAGCTGGTCTGGGCGTCGGAATTAACCGCAGAGTTGACCATCATGCCAAGGGTTTTCCCTTTGGAGGCCACTAAAATAATAGCTTCCTTGATTTGGAAAGATTTATAATCAACCCCCAGGTTAGCCAACTGGCGACTGGAACCGAACAACATAAGTTCGGTCTTTGTGTCATTCAGACACATCCAATTGGCCTGCATCCAGTCATCTATTATCTTGTAGACCTTTCCAATCAGTTCACTATCGGCGGCGTGATGGCTACCCCCAGCTCCAAGATGAGCTGGGTGTCATCTGCATAATTCGTAAACGACACCCCAGCCTTCACCAAGATGCTGCATAATGTACGCATGTATATATTAAACAACATCGGCGACAGACTAGCCCCATGGGACTCCAAAAAGAATATGGCAAGGGTCAGAGAAGCTACTACCCCAATGGACTCCTGCCTGGCGGCCGATAGAAAGGATAATAGCCAATCTATTGCCTCTATCTCTGGTTCCCTTGAGCCTAAGACGCCAAATTTGCGCTGAGGTGAGTCTTGTAGGAACGATCTGAGGATCCCCCAAGTTCCAGGCCGAAACACGAACAGGGACGTCGGCAGCACGGTAGACCAAACTCAGAGCTGGTCACGCACAAGGCGGTCACGGGACAGGGCACGAGCAGATATCAGGAATCAATGATCCTTACACTCCAAGGGTTGCAGCTCCCTCGGAGGAGTGCTGAAGTTCACGAGCAAGAAAGGCTCCTCCAGGACAGCAGCAGACGTTGGTCACCAGACCTCCTTCAGTCAGGTCTATGATCTCTTCACGGGTCTCACAGCTGGACAGGAGTCTTGGCTCTTTCTGGTTACTCCAGGATATCTGAAGAATGGGTGCAGGGGTCCTCCTCTTGTCCTAAAAGCCAGGTAAGATCCGAAACACCCTCTAGCTAGTAGCAGGACTATCCCACACACACACACCCCAGCAGTGGGCCAATCAGGATCACTGGCAGGAATATTCCTCAATACCACTCAAACACACTGAAACCAGTTTGTGGATTGGGAACAGACAGTCGCAGCCACATCCTGCCAGCAAACACACACATCCCTCCAGCAGCTCGCCCAAAGCTGCTGCTTTCCCAGGCACTACAGTGTAAGGATTTTACCGGCATGACAGACCAGGAAGAAGGCTAAAGAACAAGATGGCCAAAGGACAACAAAAAACCATGTGGCACAGCCATGTTTGGACACTAGCCACAGTTATTAGCCAAACACGGTAAATGCGGTAAGGCTAAAACGAAAAGCCCAAATACATCTGCTGACACCAGCTTGTCCATTTAGCACAACTAGGGTAACCAAAAATGCCTTCGAGTGTCAGTCTAGGGCAAAACAAAAAAAGTGCACCCCATTGTACAATGATACAAAGTTACCAAAAGTGATAACAAGTTACTAAAAGTAGTAACAAAGTCTCAAGACTAAGGGAAACAATGTTTCCCAGTACTGACAGCCTGAAGCACATGTCAGTTACCCCATAACAGATGAGCAAAAGACAGTGGGGGTCATTATGAATCATTATGAGTTGGGCGGTAAGGGATTACCGGCACCGGTAAGGAGACCGGTGCCGGTAATCCCCTACGGCCAAATTCCGAGGTCCCTTAGCAGGAACCGTAAGGGACGTGTGGTCGGACCACAAGTCCCTTAGCGGGTCCCGCTATGGGATCAGGGTGCTAATGACGGGCTTGCCATTCGCGAGCCCGTCATTAGCGCCCTCCCCATTTCCATTGAGCCCCATGGGGGAATGGTTTCTTCAATGGGGACTTACCAGCCCACCAGGGTCAGACTACACCAGCAAGTCCCCATTGAACGAGACCGGTGCCGGACCAGTTATTGAGGCAGTCATGGCGCAAATAGCGCCATGAATACCTCCAATCTCGGAATGAGGCCCAGTGCACTGAAGCTTAAGGCTTCACTGCACAGTACAAAGAACAGGTCTAGATCAAAAATAAAACTAAAAGGTTTGGGGGTCAATTAAAATGGAATGTAGAGGAGGAGCAAAGTACCCCCACCTCAACCATCTCTCCCACAGCACCTGTATGATGGATCCCGGAGTGGGAAACACATGCAGTTCCAGTAAAAGTACCGATACCTAGCAAGATCTGGGAGGCAAGGTTCCCACTGAGGAAATCATACCTGCATACGAGACAATGGCCCTCATTCCAACCCAGGCGTTAAGGGTATAACGGCGCCGTCAACCCTTAACGCCTGCTTTTAGCAGGCGTTAAGTACCAAGGCGCTAAGCGTCCTTGGCGCTAATTACGGCACCGTACGTAATTAGCACCTTCCCCACTCCCATTATGCCCTATGGGGCAAAATGGAATGGGAAGGGTAAATGGGGATTGGGGATTTCCCACCCCACTCACCTTGGAATGGGGCGGTAAATCCGCCATCCATAAGACAGAGTTTACACCATGGTGGTAAAGTAGGGAACTTACCACCTGGGTTGGAATGAGGGCCAATAGAATAAAACTGACGTATAAAGAGATGCCGAGATTAGAGAATGCAGACAATTCTATAAGGCATCAAGAAAGAATCGAAATAAATGACATCTTGGGATCAAGATGACAAGACTTATGCTGCAGACATAAGGGAGGGATCCAGCTATTTCACACGTGTAAACATTCAAAGAAACGCAAGCAGATGAAGTATTCTTAAAAGGCTAGCATTCTAGTGAATAGATTGTGGCATGCGCCAACAGATCCACATGCATGTATACATATATATGGAGTGAGAACAGTAAAAGATGGATGTTCCCACTATGTACAATGGCAGTACGGAGCAAGAAAGGGAAAGCTGTTTTTTTTCATTTCCAAGTACGGCGCAGTTAGAAAACAAGTGAATTACAGGGGAAAAACTCAGAAAGGTGAAATTAGATGAGCCATGAAGCCAAGGCCATATCAGGCTGGGGTGAGCCGACATTAGATACAAATTGTGTGAAAGAACGAAGCTTCTGTTCAGAAGGCATGGACAGAAACAAGAAGACGTCAGAGGTCTATTAAAGAAAAGTATTTTAATACACCGAAAAGCTCGATTTCGTGGTCTTTAGTCACGTGGGGAGAAGAAGTTGGACGAGCATGATGGTCACACCTACGCATGAGGGCAGAGAGTGCTTTCACTCCCCGGAGCAAAGAACATGTTCAAGGCTGAGTTCAAAAGACCTAATTTACAGTGGGGCACTGAGGTGATGATGGATGGATATGTTAATTGGTGGGAAGCTATGGTTAAGACTAGCTCATCTGCACCTGGATGTTCAGCCTGCGTGCTGCCAACGTAGGTTGGGAAGGTACTTACAGAGGTTAGAAAGTAACCAATGATAGAGGACCGCATGATCAAGGGTCCTATAGATGTGTAACCAATTAGACATTGGGCCTCATTAAACGGTAGGCAGTAAGGGATTACCGGCACCGGTAAGGGCACGGTGCCGTTAATCCCTTACCCCCCCTACTTACGAGGTCCCTTAGCAGGTCCTTTCCCTAACGCCTGGTTTTACTAGGTGTTAAGGACGGGACCCGCTAAGGGACTTCAGAGCTAATAACGGTACCGCAAATTGCGGTACAGTTATTAGCTCCATCCCATTCCCAAATGGGAATGGGAAATGGTTACCGGAATGGGGATTTACCGGGTCCTCGAAGGTCGGAATGACCCGGTAAGTCCCTATTCCGGGAACATGGACCCGTGTAGTGAGGCCCATTGTATATTTAGTGACGTTTTGAGGAAGGGCTAAGAGGAGGGGTCGGGGGGTCAAGAGGAGGAGAGGGGTGGGTGGGGGTCAAGAGGACCTGTCTGGTCCCCCGTTATGTCGCTATATGCCCCTAGGCTCTCTGGCTTCCTGTGATCTTGCTGTGTGCCCCACCAACCCTTCTGGTGGCCTGTGTTGTCGCTGTATGCCCCCAGCCCCTGGTCCCTGTGATCTCGCTGTGCTACTTCATTGTGAATTAAAAATGAGGGTGCCTTTGGATTTAGAGGGAATATGGACTGAAAATCTTGAGATAGACACAGGGGTGAAACAGGGGGGTGCCTTAGCCCTCCTGTTATTTAATATTTACCTGATGGACTGGAGGCCGGGGAGAGCAGGAGTGGCCAGAAGGGGGGGAGCAGGAGTGGCCAGGGGGTGTCTTAACCCTCCTGTTATTTAATATTTACCTGATGGACTGGAGGCAGGGGGGGGCAGGAGTGGGCCAGGGGGAGAGCAGGAGTGGCAGGGGGGTCTTAGCCCTCCTGTTATTTAATATTTACCTGATGGACTGGAGGCCAGGAAGAGCAGGAGTGGCCAGAAGGGGGAGAGCAGGAGTTGCCAGGGGGGAGCAGGAGTGGCCAGGGGGTGGCTTAGCCCTCCTGTTATTTAATATTTACCTGATGGACTGGAGGCCGGGGAGAGCAGGAGTGGCCAGAAGGGGGAGAGCAGGAGTTGCCAGGGGGGGGGAGGAGTGGCCAGGGGGGGGTGAGTCAGTAGTGTAGGTGGAGAGCATGAGTGGCGGGGAGCAGGAGGGGCCGGGGGGAGAGCAGGAGTGACCAGGGAGGGGGATTTGAGTGGGTGGGGGGACAGGGAGTGGCAGGGGAGAGAGTGGCCAGGAGGGGTCAGGGGAGAGCAGGAGTGCCAGGAGGGGGGATTTGAGTGGGTGGGGGGACAGGAGTGGCTAGGGGAGAGAGCAGGAGTGGCCGGGGAGGAGCAGGAGTGGCCAGAGGGGGAGAGTCAGAGTGGCCAGGAGGGAGGGATTTGAGTGGGTGGAGGGGCAAGCAGGAGTGGCAGGGGGAGAGCAGCGAGTGAGCGGGAGGGTTGCCGGAGTGTGAACATATGAGGAAGAAGCTTGTGGGGCACCTGACCACCCCCTGTTCTGTAAACCTCGGGGAGGGGATATATGAGAACTCAGGCAATAAAGCGCTAGAATGGGGGGGAATAATAAACCTCTCACCTCGGACTTCCGGAGAAGAGAATTCGGGCTTTAC
>PGSH02012854.1:0-82897 GCA_002915635.3 Ambystoma mexicanum | reverse complement strand
ATCCTCCTCTGCCTCTGGTGGGTGCATGTCCATGTCGGGGGCAGTGGGACGTTGCGCCTGATACACATGTTGTAAACATGACATAGGCAAGGACTATCTTTCCCACCTTTAAAGGGCTGTACATTAGTGCTCCCCCCGATCTGCTCAGGCAGCAGAACCTCGCCTTTAACAGGTCAAATGTCTGTTCAATAGGGCACCAAGTATGGACATGGGCACGGTTTTATGCCTGATTGTGAAGGTTGTGTGGTTGCCTCACAGGGGTCATCAGCCTTGGCATCAGTGGATAACCAGCTTCACCCGCACGGTAGCAACAATGTGTACAATGTCAAACTTCTGCCCATATCATGTTGGTACAGGCTGTATAGTGTTCACTTAAAAATACAAAAATGCACTTGCAAAATACAGTTTAGCTAGCATATGTCCTATTTCGGGTACTAGAAATGCACATTGTGATAATGCGTGGTGGGTGTGTGGTGTGCAGTGGCTTTGACATGGCCGATTCACAGCCAACATAACCTCTGACCCTTTTAGTACAACTAACACAAATATAACTCGTGTATGTGTCATTATTTTGTAACAATGCAATAATACTATTATGCCCATGACACTAAATCATAGATATGTACTGAAAAACATTTATAATTCCAACCCGATGCATATGTGATTGTGCACTTCTAACAGGCAGGGGACCTGGCTAATTGGTGTGCAGGCCAATGGTGGTATGTGGGTGGGAGCATAAGTATTCTCTGTCTGTGCATCAGGTGGTGTGGGTTTTGTTGACTGTGTGTGTGCTTCTTTTTGTCACTTTGGTGTGGGGCATTTTGGTACATGTAGTGCTTTTGGTATTGGTGGCCGGAATTGATGTTGTTATGCATGCACTGGATCATTTTCTTCAATTGAGACACACCTGTCAAGGCCTTGCACTCAGGCATGCTATTACTGTGTTGCACCTTGATTTCCCCCTGTGCACTCACAACCCAAAGTAGGTTTGTCTCCCCTTACCTTTTTTTATCATTACTTGTTGTACTATTGTAACAATTATTGATCCGTGCTCTTATTCATGGTCTACCTCCACCTTTACCCACCCTGTCTGGCTTCTGTGCACTTTCAGGGTGCTTTGCTAATTGTGTGAGTGCATAATAGTTGAACAACAAATGAATTGATGCATATACTGCGCAAAGCCACTGCTGATCGGTGTTATACATGCCCATAATACAACCAGTGCAGCCAGTTAGGCTATGGTGTTTTCTGCCCCCGCCCCCCAATTCAACAGTGCACATGCACTTGAAGTTAGACTCACCCAGCAGCCAGGTACGCTGTCCACTGTGACGTGCCATGTACCCAGGCAGCGTGGAGTTGCACAGCACCATGGAGTCGGAGGTTGAACCGGGAAATCTGGCACAGCAATGGGTGATGAGTTGGCAGGCATCACACACCATCTGCACGTTCAGTTAGTGATACAGTTTTCTGTTCCAGTAGACTGCCTCCACAGCATGCCTGGCCACTAGCTCCACATGTGTGCAGTCCAAAGCACTGATCCCGTGTGGCATGCCTGCAAGGACATGAAAGGCAGTTTTTGTGCCATTGACCTGGTCAGCAGTCCTGGGTAGGCCGACGTGGTCTCCAACGTGACGCAGGAGTGCATCACTGACCTGGAACAGGACACGCGAAAAACAGAGTTACGATATCCCATGAAACTCACCCACAGTGTGTTGGTATGTACCTGTGGTTAGGAAGTGTAGCACAGAAACTACCTTGAGCAAGGGGGGGGGGGGGTGGCTGTGCGTATATTTATCAGGCTAACCAGGTCGTCATGGATCAGGTCCACTAATGAAGTGATGGTGACCCTGTCTAGACGGTACAGGGTGTGAATTTGGCTTTGGCTCAGGTTGAAAGGTGTGGCCCTTGAGCGTGGAATTGGTGGCTGCCTGCGGGCTGAAACCTGCTGGACATTGGGGTTTTGCTGGGTCATGATGGCCCTCCTTCTCCTCAAGTGCCTCTGGTGCATCCTTTGCCTCTTCAAGGAGTAGGCCTGCAGGCAGGGTCTCCAGTTCCAGTACTGCTACTGCTAGCATGGTAGTGTTGGAAGGGGTGTGAGGTGTGGGAGTGGTCCTTTTGTGCTGTAGCAGTGCTCATTGGGACAACCTGTGCTGATTTTGGACACCTGTGGCATGTTCTACACACTTAAGTCTACTTAATGCCTGGTCTGCGATCCTGGTGTTTCCGGCACGGTTTTCAGGGTGCTACCGGCATGTCCATGCCGGTATTTACGTGTGCGTGTGTTAGGGAGAATTCTCTTAGAAGGCTAATTTCCCTTACCTATAGAGTCCCCTAGCAGCTTTGCTGGATTTCAGGGGTTTGTTTCTTTACTCCTGCTAAGAGTGAGACTCTTTTTCCAACTCTTAGCTGTGTTTTGATGGATGTTTCAGTCTGTTTTTGAGCTTATGGGCTATGAAGTTTTTCTCACTCCATAGGTATCATCTTGTTACATGTGTGGTACACAGCACCCTCAGTGCAGTACCGCAGGGATGTCGTAGCGACCCCCAAACATAGACTCCATACCCTGGGACTGACTACTGTCTCCCAAGGCATGTAAAGTTACCATTAACTTTACTAGTCAATAGTTATGAACAAAACCAGTACAACCCATCTTACAATGGAAGTACTGGAAAGGGTTAATAGTTTTTCCCTGGTGTTCATTTTCGAGGGGGTACTCTACAGTCCCTCTCTCCAAAGTTTCTGGCTGGTGGCAGTGGTTACTACTGTAAATATTCGAACGCAAATATTTTCCTATGGGATTTTCCCATTGTTCGAGGCTACCACTTTAACTGACAGCCTCTAACATACTGCCGGTTTATTTTAATATTAATTTTACTCCGGTAGGTTTTTATTGCCAGAACTTTAATAATATTTCTTTCTGGTGTCTTTCTCTGAAATCCTAACCCAGGTCGAGGATCCTTTATTTGTCCTTTTGGCTGGCTTCTGCACAGAAGCCCTCCTCTCGGCACCACTGTGTCTGGGGTAGACAGGATGTGTGGGAGGGGGAATAGGCAACCCAAGTCACACTCTGCCCTGATAGGTCGGGGGGTTATCCCGCCAGGATAGCCACCCCACTGTGTGAGAGAGAGCTAGGCTGTATGAATAGGGGTTTTTCTGCATAAAAGCAGGGTCCTGAGGACTGGAGGACAAGACGCCGCCACTGGAACTAAGAAGCCAAAGAGGAGAGAAGCCAAAGACATCTGCAACGACTGAGCCACCACTGAAGCCCTGCTGCAGATTCTCACCACTTTTCTCCAACGACTCGAGAAGATCTTCACCTACAAGAGTCTTCTTCCCTTGTGCTGGTGGGGTCAACCAGTTCGCCAATTGCCTTCCAGGACCTGCCTTGGTCGAATCACCAGTGCTAAGCACTAAGAGACTGGATAGCCAGGCACCCGTCCACCACGACCGCGATTTAAAGGAGCCTACCTTTTATTTGTCTTGGCAGCACCGCGGCTGGCTTCATCCCTGGGCAGTGCAGTAACCCGAACCATCCTTCACGACGAGAGCCTCTCTTCCTCTGCTGGATCTCCCTAACTGCAGGAACTGCCAGGAACTACCGCCACCGCAGGAGCCTCTTCTACTTTTAAGGTACATTGTTCCGCCAGGCCTCCCGTTTCGTTCGGTATTGCTAAAGGTGCTTTAAATCCTTTACTTACCTCCTGGGCTGGCCACCCTTTGGTCTAACATTATCTTTTACATCTGCAACCGTTAAACAAAGACTTGACTGCAGCGACTAGAACAGTTTGAACCTAGGCACCCTGCCTTGTACCATTGACTCTGGCACAGGCCTCTTGACTCTGGCTAAATCTGTTACAACTGCCTTCTCTAGATTGTTCCTCATCAAGAAATGTGTTGGTGCACCTAAACTCTTATAACCACCTTTCCTTCCCTTTTATATATTGCTGAAGTGCCATTTTGCTCGGTTTTCACCAAAGTATTGCTGAAGCTAAAGTACTGCCTTGCTTAACTTGTTCACAATCCAATTGGGAAGTGTTGCTGGTGTGCTTAGGAGTCTAACCCTGTATAACTTGTTCTTTCACTCCCTCTGAAGAAATTGTTAGAGTGCCATTTCTGCTTGGTTTTCACTGTGACGTTTTGCTCAGTTTTCACTCTTGCTCAAACCTGTCTACAATTTAAATAGGGAGTTGTGTATACTTTTCAAGACTGTTTTAACTTGCTTTAAGGATAATGATTTGTGTGTGTGAACTTAAGAGTGTGTAAAATAAATATATATTGTTTTTGATACAAAGCTTTGGTCAGTATTTCCCTGTTCCATAGTATTGTAGTCCTATTGTGTAAACCCTGAATACTGCTCATCTCCCTCTTGAGCTAAGTCTGACTGCTTAGCAACAGCTACCAACTAAATCTTTGTGGTACAGACTGATACCAAAAGGGATTTATTGCCAATGCCTGTATTCTTAATCTTCTGTAGTGCTCCGTAAGGGAACTGCACAGGATTCTGCCTAACAGCATTGAGCTCGAAATGTGCACTTACTAATGCCATGCAGGTTTCTCAGGCATGGCTGATGCATCTCTCCACAGATTCCGGCAACTGGCATCGCAACTCAGACTATGCTGGCCTGGAAAAAGGTGCCGGTACGGAGCGACCAGCAACGCTATCCCCGGACCGGCATACTTGTAATGAGGCCCTATGTATTTTGGTGTGGATGTCTCTTGAATGTACATTATTGAGTGCTGACACAAGTCAGCGCAAAGCTTATTATTTTGCATAAATGTATTATAGCCTCTTACATTCCACAATAGAATAGTTATATTTTCTACTGCGCTTAGAAAATTCACGGTTGCATAAAAGACTTTTCCTCCCCTCGACCTTCAGTTAATTTTGCGTTGGTAGAACCATATGCAACCAAGACCAGTCCTCGGCCGTCTGCATCAGTGACTTGGGGTGTTCCTTCAAGCTAACTTTCCTATTATTATTGTCAATGGTACATTAGATTTTTAGAGCAACGCCATATTTGTTAGAACTATCAGAGTTTTTTCTGTGGAGAATGTCCGGATTAATTTTGGGAGTGATGTTCAAAGAGCTTGGTCTTAAGTCGTAACCCATCGTCCTTAATGGTTCAGCTTCTTCAATAACATTGTATAAACTGCTTTTGCCAGAATCTTGATTGCAACAATGTCAGTTCTTCTATCCTCAAAGAAATCAACCAATTCAAATGTCCTTAGAATATTAGCCACAAACGAGTGAATGCACTAAAAAGGGATAACATGTTTGAATGGATTAAAATCGACTGGTTTCCAGATCGTAATAAAAAAATCCAAAATTAGAAACGGCGGATGACTGTGTAAGTCTCTCCTCAAATCCGTTTTTGTTTCCTCAAACCTGTTTCCATAGTCACAAAAACACTGTTTTGACGTCAGAGTTGCAGACGGAAGTTGGGACAGTTTGTACAAAATTATGATTGGAAAGAGAAAGCACCATGGCAAGCCATGACAGTGGGTTAGAATGTTGGTCAGTAATGCGTATATCTTTTTTAGAATGATCAGATGGTGTAGTTGATATTGTTTGTGTCATTTGATCTCAACACGTATTCTTCAGTTCCTTATTCGTTCTATCACGTTCTGCTTTGATGGTTCGGGATTTGCTTATTGAAAGAAAGACTGGTGGCATGAAAGGGTTTAAACCTTAATTTAATTGAAGCTTTGCAGGTACAGATCCCCAGCACGACCACACTGCAGGTGGGACACTTCAACTGAAACAGAACTCATGTTAAACATAAACATACCTCACCAAGCAAGGTTCCGCTTGGAACCTTGCCTACATCATGCATATAGAGCACTCTATATAATTACCTACAACGGCGATAAGCAGCAGCATTTATTTACATGTAACAAATATCATCATAACAACAACTATTTACATATCAGTATCTTCATAACATATCTCCCTCTCTTATCACATACAAGCTCTTCTCACCACAGCTATTCTATTTTTATTCCAGACCTGTCCCCCGCTCACTCTTACAGTCCCTTTCATCACTGCAACCGCAACCACATGAACAGGGCTGGAATAAAGATCGCCTTTTCTCCTTATTACTGCCTTTCTGATTCTCACATAGTCCCTGCACTCTACTCTGAGTTCCTTATTCCCCCTTTGTATATTTTCTCTCATGACATACTATTCCTTTGTCATTTTGAGAGTCTTCCTTAATTCTCCAAATCACACAATCCGATTCACCTACCCCTTTCCCCCCCTCTCATTAATTCAAAAGGGGACATTCCAGTAACAGAATGTGGCACCATCCTTAATGCACACATCCTTTCTTCAACAGACAACTTCCAATCCACGCCACATACGCCTGCCAACCTGATACCCTCCATTATACATCGATTCATCCTCTCCACCAATTCCTTCCTTTCGGGATGGTATAATGCTGCTCTCTTATGGATAATACCACATCCATTCACAAACTACTATTCTCTCTCCATTGATATCTCTAACAATCTTATGTTCACACCAACTGGAAAACACATTCACCAACACAATTATAAACCTGCTTTGACCAAAACTCATTTCCACAGGGCCAAGTATATCTAAAGCTACCACGTCCCACACTTGCCCGGAACATCATTGAGCATTATGGGTTGTTTCTTTGCAACAACGCCGTTGCAGCTTTCTAAACAACTCACACAACCTTTCAGTCGTTTTTTCACCTCTCTATCAAATCCGGGCCACCAGTAATCTGCCCTCAACACTGCCTTGGTTTTTACTGATACCAACATGTCCTTTATGAGCTATATCAATAATACGTGGTCTGACAAACTCTGGCACAACTGCTCTACCCCACCGAAACACAATTCCATTTTCAACGCTCAATTCTTCCCTAACTTTCCAAAATGACCTCTCCTTCTGAGCCAACTCCCTTTCCTGGGCCAACAGCTCTCCAAATACATCTTCACTTTTGACAAAACCTCATCATTCTCTACTGATCTTATCCATTCTTCTTTACTTATAACACACTCACCTGTGGCAAAAACCATCTCCATAGTCTCATTGTGTATTTTCTCTTCTTCCCTTCTAGATAGCCTCGACAAGCAATCAGCTAGCAGGTTGTCCCTTCCGGACACCACAGTTATATCAAAGGTATGGCATTGTAACCTTGTGACCCATCCAGCTACCCTTCTGGAAACCTTATCCAAACTGATGCGTTCAAAAATCGCTTTCAAAAGTCTATGATCAGTTCTAATCACAAAATTCGTCCCCCACACAAAACTCTTAAACTTCTCCACTGCCCAAAAACAACCCAACCCTTCTTTCTCCAACACAGAGTATCTTGCTTCTGCACCTTTTAAGGCTCTCGAGGCATGACCCATGATTTCATTTTCACCTTCTGAGTTTACTTGTGACAATATTGCCCCTAATCCTCATCACTAGCATCAACGGTAGGTATACTCCTTCTCCTTTTATCAAATGTTTTCAATGGGGCAGCTAAATCAATTTCCTCCTTGATCTTTTCAAACTCCATTTGACATTTTGGATTCCAGATACATTCTTCTCCCTTCCTTAACACTTCCTCATTTCCGTAACTCTCTCAGCATAGTTCTTTATGAACTTTTGATAAAGTTCAAGCATGCCCAAGAAAGAACGCAGCTCACCTTTATTCTTGGGTTCCACCATCTCTTTGATGGCACTCACTAAGGAACATTTGGGCTTTATACCATGAGCCGAGATCTTGTGACCCAGATATTCCAGTTTGTTGACCCGAAATACACATTTTTCTTTTCTCAATGTAATACATCTATCACTCAATATCCTCAAAATCATGGATAACTTATTATCATGCTCCTCCACTTTGGACTTTGTCCTGACACCAAAATGTCATCCTGGAAGCAGTAAACACCATCAATCTTACTAAATAATGTGTCCATTATCCTCTGAAAAATGGAGGAAGCCGATACAAGGCCAAACGGCATACTCCTGTACTGAAAAACACCTTCGTGTGTAATAAAAGCTGTTAACTTTCTAATTTTTTTTTCAAGTTCTACCTGATGATAGGCAGATGCGATATCAAGTTTAGAAAAAATCTTTCCTTGACCCACCATGGACAGCATCTCGCTCATATTGGGCAAAGGGTGTCTATCAACAAGCACTAAGCGGTTCACCTCTCTCAAATCCACACATAGCTGTACATCTCCTGAGGGTTTCTTGACAAGTACCAGTGGGGAAGTACACTCCCCCTGCTCTTTCAATTATACCCATTCTCAATAGTTTCTCCAATTCTCTCTTCACATCTTCTCTTAAAGCTAAAGGCACAGGTCTCAGTTTGGCATTCACTGGTACACTTCCTTTATTCAACACTATCTGATGTTGCATCCCAATCACCTTTCCTATTCCCTTCCTAAACATTCTTTCATGTGCATTTTCAATGCCTATAGAGGTGTCTATTTGCAACACTTGATCATCCTGGTTGGGATCTAATCTCACTTTTAATCTCTTTTGATCCCGCCAACCGAACAATGTCATGCCCTTTTTTGTAACGTAGACTTTTCCCTTGGCATACCTTCGCTTTATCTCAAAATCTGCTTCAAAATATCCCAACAACTCTATGCGATCCTGGTTATACCCTCCCGGATTTATATCCGGTTTGAGTAAATTCCTCACGTTTCCTCTCATTTGTTCCTCAAATACTTTTCTGGACATCAGGGACATCTTAAACCCTGGATCCGCCATCATACACACACTCCTACCATTCATCTTTACATTAGCATAGGGATGCTCACATTCACTATCATCATCATCCTGAATTACATTCACAGTAATATTTTCAACATTGACATTTTCCTCGTCCTCAGAATATACATTTACATTTCCTTCATCATCATTAACCACCATCACTTTCCTCTGGTTGGTTTGATAGTTTTTGCAGCAATTGGGAAAATGACCTCTCCTTTTACATGTGGCGCGAATTGCCCTCTTCCTGAACATGCAAGGGAGGATGCAAAATGTGTGTTGCTGGCACACCTAAAATACAATCTTTCTTTCTCATCTCTTCTCTCGCCTTTCCATTTATTTATTTTAAACTCCACTTTTTCTTTAACATATGGGGGTTCATTACGAATTTGGAGACAGCCATGCCCTTGATAAGGGCATGGCTGCCTCCAAACTCGGGTCCGGGCTCCTTGAATGAGGAATTACCGGGCCATTCCAACCTTGGAGGACCCGGTAATTCCTCATTCGCGCCCTTTGCGGGTCCCCGGAGCAGACTCGTAATAGGGCGATAAGGGGTGAACAGCGCCGGCACCTTTTCTGGTGCCGTTAACCCCTTACCGCCCAACTCGGAATGACCCCCATGGTCTCTCCTTTCCCTTTCTTTTCTGCTTTGAATCCACCACATTAAGGACTTCAACCTTCCCCTCAGTACTATCTTTTTCAGATATCTTTGCCATTCATGCCATAGAAAGTTCCACTCTTTTCGCAATGCTCCAAACTTCCTCCATACACGGTTCATCTATCAGCCATAGTTCTTCACATATTCTGTTACTGTTGCAATTAATCATAAATTGGGCCTGGATTTGTTCGTCAAATGAGTCTTTGAACTTGCACAACAGAACCAGATGTCTTAAGGCTGTAACAAATTCTTCTACACTCTCACCCGGTACTTGAACCCTAATCCCAAAGTTATACCTTTCAAGTATCGTACTAGTTTTGGGTTGTTCTCTATTTTATGCTTGTGGACGGAGTAATCCCTAATGTTTTATTCCAATTTATGCTTAAGATTTTGTTGGTATATTTTACAGTACTTATTTGACAGTGTTTTTAACTTTTTTGTTATTTGTGCCACATGGTTTAAACAAATAAACCTTAACCCAAAATATGAAATATCACATATAATCCAAATTCTTTCATTGTAAAGCAAACATAACGCACAACATACATCAATCTTCTTAATTTCCTAGCTACCTTTGCAATATAAATGCTTATAAAACTATTCTAAGTTTAATCTGTACCAGATAACGATATAAAGCAATTAAAATTGATCTAGGTCAATGATCCAAATAAAATCGCTCCCTTAAAAATGTTCATTCAATAAGAACCTGTTTTCCGTGATCGGTAACAGGTTCAACCAGAATCATAGTATAGTTCTGGCAAATTTCCAGGATGAATACAATAGCAAATACAGTGCAGTAAATTTCCGATGACAAAGGTGTTTATATGTTTTAAACGGTTTAGTTTTTTTAAGGTCAAAGTCCAATCATTATCCACAATCTTTTTTTTGACCAGCAAAATATTACTAACAACCTCTTCCATACTGCACAAAATGTTATCCAGCTGGGGCTTGTACATCTGAACAAAGGAATTCTTAACTCTGCTTTGATCTTTAATCCTCAACTCATAAATAGAGTTTGGAGGAGGTTATAAAACTTCCAACAGAGTTGGATTTTCTTCCACAAAACCTTTGTATTTAAAGATATAGGTAAGGCCCAGCTCATGTTGCATGACAATCATTAGGACCGCTTTCGCAAGAACCCAGGTGGTAAGTATGGGGGCAGATGACAGGACTTCTAAAGGTAAGTTGAATCCCAGGCGGCGGTGAGCGTTACGCTGCATGTACATGCAGAATAACGCGAAGCGTCTGCCTCAGGGATCAGAGCAGCTTATATAGCTGTGATCGTGGGCACGCCCACTAGGCTTGGCTTGCCTGCCACACCCTGCCACTCCTACTGCATCAGCACAAGCCAGGCAGCCCAACAGCAGTAGCCCCACCCAAGTGTGCATGTGGGGTTACTTTAAAGAGGAAAGTTTAAATGTTAAATACACGGTGCACCCAAAAGGGTGTGCTATGTCCATAATGGAGGTATTTTTTGACCCAAATGAATGTCTTGTTTATTGTTCTTTATGAGCCTGGCACCAAAGGCGCCAGGACTGTATCCATCCGGGCCCCCTGTGTGTGTGACCCTGTAAGGTCTGTGTCCTTGGCCCGATGACCATGACAGCACTCCCCCTCAAGGCCCCTCTCAAGGGTGGTCTTCCTTCTGGTCCTGGCTTGGTGGGATTATTGCGATGGAATTGCTTGATTAAATGTGGAGCATAGACGTGTTCACTGGGTTCCCATGTTCAGTCTTGAGGTCCGTTACCTTTCCAGTCTATAAGGTAATATAATTTGGACCAAACTTCATACTCTGGTTCCCCATCTAGCAATTCTTGTTCTGGTGGAGGACTAATCCGAGTTTCCGGTTTCATTGGTTTGAGGAGAGAGACATGAAATACTGGGTGAATCTTCATGTGAGATGGTAACTCCAATTTCATGGCGGAAGGGTTAATTATTGCTTTGATAGCATAGTGGCCTAAATATCTGGGGCGGAAGGCCTGTGGTCCTTTCAATGGTATGTGTCTGGATGCTAACCAGACTTTATCCTCAATCTGGTAATCAGGAGCTTCTTTTCGGTGCCGGTCAGCAAACAGTTTTTGTCTTTCTTTGGCCTTAGTCAAGTGTCCTGTTGCTTCCTCAAGAACCTGAGTGATGGTTTTATGCAAGGTTTTTATTGCTGGCATTTCCAAAGTATCGGGTGGATCAAACACTGATGTCAGTAGATGTCTTCTTTGTAGAGTATAGAATGGGGTCTGCCCAGTGCTCGTATGAACCAAGTTATTGTATGCATACTCGGCTACCCAGAGTATGTTTTTCCAGGAGTCTTCGGAGTGCTGTAGAATACACCTTAAATATTTCTCTAACGTCTGATTAGTTTGTTCGGTTTGCCCATCGGTTTGAGGGTGATGGCTAGTGGACAACCGGAGGTCAATTTTGGAAATTGTACAACACCTTCTCCAAAAGGCGGAAACAAATTGAGTCCCACGATCTGATATCAATATTGATGGGAATCCATGTAACTGGACAATTTGTTCTAAGAACACAGTAGCGAGAGTCGATGCAGTTGGAAGTCCTTTCAGAGGGATGAAATGGGCCATCTTAGAGAATAAATCCACAATGACTAAGATAGTGTTGTAACCATTGCAGGGAGGAAGGACCGTGATAAAGTCCATTGATATTGTATGCCAAGGTGCTGGCGGTACCTTCAAGGGTCGTAGTAAACCAGCAGGGTTTTGCTTCTGAGATTTGTGTTGTGCGCAGACACCACAGGTTGCAACAAATTGGGCAATATCTTTTCTCCAAGTGGGCCGCCAATAGTTTTGCTTTATCTTAGCTTACGTCTTGGCTATTCCAGGATGTCCTTCCACTAATGAATCATGATAGTTTGGGATGATTTGAGTTTGCAGTTTCTTGTCCTGGATATATAACCGTCCTTGAAAATATGGTAAATTGTCTTCGATGGTATATCGGTCTCCCTTCACAAGCCATTCCTGTTGTGTTGTCTGATTCATCTGGGATGGCAAACTGGTTTTTAAGACATCTATACACGTGGTAGCAGCGATCATGGTTTGGATTTGTTCTTTGGGAATGATGGCCAAGGGATCGGATGTTGTAAAGGACTCTTTTTCTTCACTCAAAGCGTCTGCTTTCCCATTCCGTACTCCAGTTATATAGGTGATAATAAAGTTGTATTCTGCGAAAAAAAAGTACCAGCAAAGCTGGCGCGAGGATTGCGCCTTGGCAGTCTTCAAGTATTGTAAGTTACGGTGGTCCATGATAACGGTGACTGTGTGTCTTGCCCCAAGAAGATAGTGTTTCCATGCCTTGGATGCTGCGTTGATCGCCAGTAGTTCTTTATCTGTGATCGCGTAGTTCAATTCGGGGGCAGAAAATGTGCGGGACCAGAATGCGACATGATGTAATTGTCCTGTTTCCGGGTCTCTTTGGGGCAACACCGCTCCCATGGCTATGTTTGAAGCATCTGTTTCAACCACGTATGGTAGATCTGGTCGAGGGTGTCGAAGAACTGGTGCTGTGGTAAATGCGAGTTTCAGCTTCCGAAAAGCTTCTTCAGCTTCTGTGGACCAATGGAATTTCTTGTTCTTTCTTAACAAGGAAGTGATTGGGTGAACAATTTGTGAGAACCCAGGTATAAATCGGCGATAGAAATTAGCGAAGCCGAGCACACTTTGTACTCCTTTCGTGGATGTTGGTGAGGGCCATTAGAGGATTGCGTCCACCTTCCGTGTGTCCATATATACGCCCTGTGGTATGAGCATGAAACCGAGGAATTCGACTTCGGTCACATGGAAGAAACATTTTTCCAGCTTGTTGGGCAGAAACCTGTGCAGTTCCCTTAGGGACCACTGCAAAAGGCTTAAGACTACAGGTGTTGGCAGTAAACCCAGTTGGTAGCAGTCTGTACCACCCAGATTTACCTGGTAGCTGTGGCTGAGCAGCCAGATTTCTCTCAAGAAGAGTTAGACAGTATATAGAGTATACAAGATAGGTACCAAAATACAGTAGCACAAGCAAACACTGACCAGAGCTTTGGTAACAAGTATATAATTATTTATTTAAAAGACACACTTTGAAACACTCCAGCACTATTATTATCAGCAAGTTCAAAAACACAGTCACTATTAATATATATACATCCCTTGTTCCTTATTAGACAAGTCTTAGTTAACACCACTTATTTCCAGACAGAGGTGAGCGCTTAACTAAAGATGGCACTCTAATAAGTTTAAGAAAAAGGAAGGGAAAAGGCAGAAATAGGAACAGCACACAACACAATACTTTAGGAGCACCCAGCAAGGCAGGAAAGTCAACTAGTGAGCAAAATGTTCAGAGGCCAGGCTCCCTCTTGGAGAGAGTAGACACCGCTGTGCCAGAGATCACAAAGTTGTGAAAAGTCTTGCAGGGAGTTCAAAAGGAATTAGTTCAGTTCAGAAAAGTTCAGTTAGCCAGCCTAGGGCCAACCCAAGTGGTAAATGGAGGCTTTAAGAGTCACCCCACACAGACCGTTGCGAGGGAGGCCAGGCGGACACAGTACCTATAAAGTGGAGAGGATCCTCCAGCAGGGGCAGTTGTTTCTGGCAGCGGGTGAAAGTCACGGCATCGTCCAGAGGAAGAGATGATCTCGACGTAGAGCAAGGCTGAAGGTCGTTGCACTGCCAGGGAAGAAACCAGCCGTGGAGTTCTCCAGTTAAAAGGTACTACCCTTTTATTCGCGGTAGTGGAGAAAACGTGGTATCCCGGTTGCCGGGGTGCTTGGCACAGGCAAGGCGGCCACGAGATGATCCGGGAAGGCAAAAAGGCGGGCAAATTGGTTATCCCCACCAGTCAAAGGAAGGAGACTCTTCGGATTGAAGATCTCCTCTGTCGTCGGGAAAAGTGGTGAGACGGTTCAGCAGGGCTCCACCGGTGGTGTCGTCTTTGCAGGTCGGCTCAGCTTCTCCCTCTTCGGATTCTTTGGTCCTGTGGCGACGTCTGAAGTCCCAGTCCCCAAAGCCCTGCTTTTATGCAGAGTACCCCTATTCATCAGTCCTAGCTGTCACTCAAACATGCTAAGTGGTGAGCCGGGCGGCTCACCACTGGGCCAATCACACAAGAGTGCGACTTGAGTTGCCGAGGCAACTCAGTCCAGGGTGCCTAAACCCCCTCCCAAACCCCCTGTGGTACCCAGACAGAGTGGCACCACTTTTGGAGGCTTCTGTGGAGAAGCCCGCCAAAAAGTGGAACAAAGGGCTCGACTTGGGTTGGAGTCACAGAAGCGAACACAAACGCCATTTTGGAACCGAGTTTTGGCAAAAAATACCAATCGGTGAATTTATATTAATTTAATAAAACGGCGGTATGTTTGAGGCTATTTTAAAAAGTGGTAGCCTCGAACAATGGGAAAATCCCATAGGAATATATTCGCGGTCGAATATAAAAAGTAGTATCCACTGCCACCAGCCAAAAGTCGGTCGGGGGGAATGGACAGTGCCCCCTCGAACAACAGACCCGACCAGTACGTCCACAATATGATGGTTTTTACTGGTTCTGTTCACAATTTTTTAAGACTGGTAAAGCCAATGGTGAGTTTACATGCCCTGGGAGACAGTAGTCAGTCCCAGGGTATGGAGTCTATGTTTGGGGGTCGCTACGACACCACTGGGTTACTGCACGGAGGGTGCTGTGTAACCCACATACCAAAAACGTATGAAGCCCTATGGGGTAAAGGTCTCCATAGCCCATAAAACACATACAAAGTCAAAGGAACACCTCAAATCATGTCTAAGAGTGGGGGAAAAAGAGCCTTACTCTTAGCAGGAGAAAAAAAATAAACCCCAAAAATCCAGCAAAGCTGCTGGGGGACTCACTAGGTTCAGGAAATTAGCCTTAACAGAGAATTATCCCTAACACAGCTTGGCATACAACTGGTGTTGTCAAAGTTTTTCTAAGACTGCTTGGACATGACCGACATTCTCTTCTTGAGCAGATTAGAATGTCATCTATGTAGACCAGTCCGCAAACGTCCAACAGCTCACGGAGCACAGCATTCATAAAGAATTGGTACCCGCAGGGGTGTTACATAACCCGAAGGGCATGACCTGGTATTCGAAGAGGCCATACTTTGTGCGAAAAGCCGTCTTTGTCATGATGCCTACTCCCGGAGAACCAGTCCAGGACCAGCGTCCCCGGAAGCAGACATCATGTTCCGGGGAAAAGGCGAGCAACCCCTAGTAGGGTCCCTTGGGACACTGTCATGGCGCCTTTGGCGCCAGGCTCATTTTGGACCTCATAAAGGGAGTGTTTATGTGAACTTACCTGATGCAGACCGTGCTGCCAGATCCAGACCTCTTTGAGGCCTGAAAGGGACTATTTTATCTGCGGGACTATTTGCCACTCGGGCGTTGCCAGGGAAGAATACGTACCTGGAACTACTTTGGGGGCTATTTAAGCCACGGCCAGACAGCAGCTCACGCTTCACGTTGTTCTGCACCTAGCAGCTGGACGCTCACCGTGTCTGCTCCTGCATCCTGACTCCAGCCACGCCCGCCTCCATCCTGGAACACCTGAAAGGAAAGAAGAGAAGGGAAAAGGTTAACAGAAGAACATTACCTGCTTCTACCCGGAGTCCGGAGTCATCACGCCGGCGATCCTAAGGGACGACATTTATTTTAAAGACGCATCGCGTTGCTCGCTGCAGCGCCGCGTTCCACTCACCTGTTCACAAGGCATCTCCGTGCTCCTTAGCGACCATCTGCACGATCCGCCGCATACCTGCGCCTAAGGGGGAAGAGAAGAACAAAAGGTGAGCAAAAGGAACATATTGAGGAAAGCCAGATTTTCGCCATAAGACTTACCTGATTATTGTTGGGAGAATCTTTCCTCATCTCGGTCGGCACCGCTTCTTCGGCAATACAGTACCCCGGCCCCTATGGGGAAAAAAGACACACGCATTAGTGGGTGAATATAAGGACATTAAAGGAACCACCCATCAGAAACTCACCTGAGTTTACCTTCGGCGAATTGTTTCCTCTACGCGAAATCTTCACTCAGCACCTGTGATAAAAGGGATAAGAGACGGACTACTGAATATAAAGGCAAATAGAAAAGGAGGCCAACTCTTGAACTTTTACAACAGTATACTTACGGCACCTTGCCAGAAAAGTCAAGTAAGCTTGGATCCTCACCAATCCGAACACCAGTGAAGTAACTGGATATAATTGCACCGCTGCACCAGAAGCAGGATGGAGAGCTCGTCCTTTCAAACCTTAAGGTGAGAGTTAACAGGGAATTTCGGAGGTGGTCTGAGGAGAGTGAAAGAGGGAAGTGGGAGGCCGACGCGCTACTCCGCAGGTAGTTAATCCCCTTTCTCTATCTGCAGAAGGATTCTCCTGCGAGTCAGACAAGCGAGATTTGGGGGTCCTGTCCAGTTGGTCTTCTGAGTTCTGCGCATCACCTTAGAAGAGGCCGCAGCAGTCCAAATCTGGTCAGCGTCTCCGTGGGAGTCAGGTGAGCGTTACAGTCTTCCGTTTGTCTCCTTTTTTGACTCTCACAAGATGGTAGGCCCCTCCAAATCCACTTTGTATAAATCTGCGTGTGTTTCACCTGATCCAGGAGTTCTGGTATAAGTGGTAAGGGGTATCATTTTTTTATTGTGATCTGATTGATTGCTCTGTAGTCAATACAGGTCCTTAAGTCCCCCTCCTTCCTAGGCACGAAGAAGAGAGGTGAGGAAGCAGGGGGACTTGGATGGGCGGATAAAACCATTTGCCAGATACTGATCCAGGTAAGTTTTAAGATGCTCAGTTTTCTTGCTCAGTTAGGGCATAAATCCCGGCTGCAGGCAATTTGCGCTCCGGGCACGAGGTCAATTTGGCAATCGTAGGGTCTATGCGTGGGCAAAACGTTGGCTTGTTCTTTTTGGAAGACATCCTGGTAATCTAGATATTCAAGTGGTAAAGAGCCCGTGAGGCCCAGCACGATACCTTTCTTGGGTTTCAGGTTGATGACGTCTTTGTTGTAACAGGTGTCGGCACAGTCTTGAGAAAAGGTCAGAACTCGTTTTTGCCAGTCGATCCTAGGATTATGGGTCTCCAGCCAAGGCATTCCCAATATCATCTGGAATTGAGGAGCACTGATGAGATCAAAGGTAATGTCCTCTTGATGCCCGTCCTGCAACAGAAGCTTGACTTTCTCAGTGTATTGTGTCACCGGGCCGGATGATAACTGAGATCCATCCACTGCAGTGACGTTTTCCGATTTCTGCTTTTGTTGAAGAGGAAGGCCTATTTGGATCGCCAGATCTTGGTCAATGTAGTTTCCCACTGCCCCTCTGTCAATGTATGCCTCCAAGGCATGGATCTTTGACGGCTGCTTGTAATTCCCCAAGAGTACTGGAAGGACTAGATGTGAGGTCTGTACGCATTCCTTTTTCTTGCTCGACAAGTGGACCCCTACACTTGCCAGGCATTGGAGTTTCCCGAGTCCTGTACTTCTTCTTCCTCGTTGTTTTTGTCCGTTGCCCCAACCATTTTCTTGGGAGATTTCACCGGGCAATCGTGGAGAACATGACCTGCTTTACCACAGTAAAAGGAGAGTTGTTGCTGTCTTCTTTTCTCTCTTTCCGCCTTGGTTAGAGGGCTCCGTAACCCACCGATTTGCATTGGTTCTGACTGTTCATGTGGTTTAGTGTGGGTCTCGCGGGGTCACACAAAAACTGTCCTTCCTTCTGCTCTGGCTTGGTCCATTTTCCTATTCTGCAACCTATGATCAAGTTGCACTGTTAGGTCTATGTAGTCCACACACTCCTCCGGTGGATTCACAACTTGAGCCAACACATCCTTAAGTTCCCCACGTAACCCTCGATAAAAAAGCATAGTTCTTTTCTCTTCTGGTCAGTTGGTTTGGGCTACGAGATGATTGAAGGTTGCAATGTAGGTTAATAGATCTTGATTCCCCTGTTTGAGTGACAATAACTCATTGTCCAGAGCTTGCCTTTGAGTATGTCGGGCAAACAATTTCTCCATCTCATGTTGGAAATCCCCAAAGTTCCGAAGCAAAGGATCATCTTGGGTTACTAATGGTATTGACCAGTCCGCCGTGTTGCCTCCTAGGTATGAGAGTACGAATGCAACTTTGGCTTGATCATCAGGAAAGGCTCCAGGTCTGCATAAGAAATGCAAGCGACATTGGATCATGAATATGGTGTACTTGTTTGGCTCGCCGTTGAAGCGTTTGGGCGGGGCTAGAGGCACTGCCCCTGGAAGAACCACCTGAACTGGTGTTGATTGCGGTGGCAGAGAAGCATGGGCTATCCCAGACAAGGAAACCTGTCCTGCATGTGCCTGTAGAATCTGTATTGCCATCAGTTCTTTCTCGAGTTACAATAATATCCCTCCTTAATGCACTGGTCTCCTGTCTTGAAGCATGTACTTCAGCCCGTAATTCCCCCAGTAGTTGGGACAACAGATCTCTCTCTGAAGTTTCCATAAGATCCAGGCAGAGAGTTGTAGAGGCTTTGTGTTCTGTTACGCTCACCTGGTCTCTGCGGAGGCGTTGGGCACGGTTGCAGCCCTCCCAGTGGTTAGATCACCCCCTTCAGGTTTCTCCCCCTGTGACAAGCTGCGGGCGGCGACAATTGGTGGCACTGCTCCTGCGTGGATATGAGAAAATATGAGTGCGCTGATTGGTGACTGTTGTACCTCCCAAACCCTTTGACCCAAGGAGCGATTTCTGTGGGCACGTACCGGCCCATAAGGCTCACCTGGTAAGTATTGATGATGAGCTCTCCGTCCTGCTACTTCTGGCAGGGGCGCTTGTAGATGGGATCTAGTTCCTTCACTGATTCCTGATGGGTATAGTCCAGTCCAGCTGCGACTATGCTCCACCTGGTTGGTGGTAAGTATCTCTTAATGTCTCTTGTCTTTTCCTCTTTATATTTTCTGTCTTGGTATTATTGCTCTCAATGTTGTTAATTCCTGAATAATGTTTTCTCTTCTGCTTTCTTCCAAATAGATGGAATTGCTGCCCAACAGCAGCTGTGGAGAGGCGGAATGCGGCCGGGATGAAGATGGATGAAACTGCAATGTCCGACAACAGGTGAGTGATGGTTTAAGGGAAAGTGCAAGGTTTGATAGTAGCACGACCTTAAGCTTAATGTCTGTTAAGTGTGTAACCTTGCCTTTCATTTTAATTTGCAGGTGCTGCGGTCGCGGGTGAGTGCATCGTACTGCGGTATCAGGATGAGGATTCCAGCCTTCCTGAAGAATGGAAGAGGAGCCGCGGTGCTAGATGAAAATGCCTACGCTCCAGGAGATAGTTGAAGGTGAGCCGTGATGCCCAAATGAAGAATCCTGTGCTACGGGAGATGTGAGGGTGGCCCGCGGTGCCAAGAAGAAGATTTGCAGAGATGACCACGAGGACACGCAAAGGTGAGAGCAGGATCCCCCAGGTGGTAAGTATGGAGGCAGATTACAGGACTTCTAAGGTAAGTTGAATCCCAGGCGGCGGTGAGCGTTACGCTGCATGTACATGCAGAATAACGCAAAGCGTCTGCCTCGGGGATCAGAGCAGCTTATATAGTTGTGATCGTGGGCACGCCCACTAGGCTTGGCTTGCCTGTCACACCCTGCCACTCCTAGTGAGTCAGTACGTGCCACGCAACACAATAGCAGTTGCCCCACCCAAGTGTGCACGTGGGGCTACTTTAAAGAGGAACGTTCCAATGTTAAATACACAGTGCACCCAAAATGGTGTGCTATGTCCATAATAAAGGTATTTTTTGACCCAAATGAATGTTGTGTTTATTGTTCTTTATGAGCCTGGTGCCAAAGGTGCCAGGACTGTATCCATCCAGGCCCCCTGTGTGTGTGACCCTGTAAGGTCTGTGTCCTTGGCCCGATGACCATGACACACGGAATGGATTTGAGATGTGCACTTTTGCCAAGTAGACTGTTGTAAGTGGTCGATAATGAGATCAGCAGTAAAGATCCCCACCCCCTTTCTAAACCCAATTTGATCATGGTTAGGCACACCCACAGAGGAGTCCCAAGAGGATAATTCGGCCAGCACAAGTGATACAACTATTTTAGAATCTGTGTCTAAAAGTGCTATCGGTCTGTAATTAAGCGGATTGTCCTTATCACCCTTTTTGAAAATGGGTACAATGATAGCAGTATGCAAAGAAGTTGGTAACTCCCGCTGGTCCAAAGCCAATCTAAACACTTTGTATGATAGCGAGGGGTAAAGCTTGGGTCGATCTTGAGGATCCCGTTACAAAGCCCATTTGGCCCAGGTATTCTAGATTGGCTAGATTTTCAAATAATCATTTCGATATCCATGCAATCAAAATTAAGATCCCAAGGATAGTCTACTGCTTCATGTGAGACTGATTTGACCCTTGAAGATTATAACTGAGGGAAATGGGTTACCCAGATATCCTCAGCAATGGGGTTCTCGTGTGATTCAACTAAGGGTTTCTCATTCTCGTTGATTAACTTCCAAAAACACCTGTCTGATTTATGCAGGATACTCTGAAGCATATTTTCCCATGCTCTTTGGTGCTTGGTGCTTCATAGCTCTCATCCTTTTTATTTTATTTGTATATTTCAGCTTTTCTAGTCTTATTAAGGTGGAGCATTGTGTATCCTTCAATCCCATTTTCTTAAGCCCCTCTGGTATTCCTTCGGATCTCCCGCTTAATCACCTGAACATCAAGGACCTAAATTCTTCTCCTGACAAGCCAGGAACTTTACAGACCAGAATAATGTTTTCCTATATTTCGTAAAAAAAAGCGCATGGTAACTGATAGCATTAGATCGCAAGCTGGGATTCCAAACCGAACCTCTTTAAATATATTCATAAACCTAAACATTGCCGATTCTTTCCATACTAACCTATACTCCTACGTCCCGTCCCCTTTCCTCCATACTTATGGGACATTCCTTCCTCCATCCTGTGGGACGGGACCGGAGCACTTTGAAAAAGCATCACATTTTTCCAAAAATGTGTCCTTCCTCTCTTTTTACGCAGGGTACCGCACGTGGCCATAACCCCGCCCGCCTTAGCTCCACCCAGCGCATCGCCCATCAGTCCTTTTCTCCGCTCGTTCGGGACTGGATGCACTTGCATCTTCGGAAGATTTTTTACTTCCAGGTACTCCTCTCCTGCTCCGGCTAGCGGTCGCGAGTCCGTCTATGCCGTTTCAGTTAGACTTTCCTACTTGTTCTTCTTGTCAGCGACGCTTCGCTAGGGCGGACCCCCATCCTCTTTGTTAAGAGTGTTTGGGTCCGGACCACCGGTGGGACTCGTGCTTTTACTGTGACTTCCTTTCGGTCCGGGTGCTTCAATATCATTTGGAGCGGTGGGAGGAGGTGTTCCAACGCACTCCCCCATTGCATTTTCTTACGTTCATCGAAGAAAAGAAGAAACGCCCGGTGAGTTCTTTACTTTTTAGAGCACCCCGGCCGGGGGACTCCTTCCCCAGGTCTTCCTGGTCTGGGAGGAGCGTCAAGAGCCCTATTTCCGGGGTTTGCCCTGAGGTGCCTTCTGGGCCTAAAAAGTGTACCAGAGTTTTCTCCAAGGGTCTCCGTAAGGGGCCTATTGACACGGATTACCATCCGAGGCCCCTCCTGTGGGGGCTATTTGTGGGCCCAGCTTGGCTGTGGCAGCGGGTACCAGAGCTTGCTTCGAGGTCTTCCGGGTTGGAGCTTTCCATAAAAACACTGGGGTACGCCCTGAGGCCTCTGTTGGGGCTGTTAGTACCAAACAAAAGTTTGAGGCCCGTGGTAGGGCTTTAGATACCGGGCTAGGGTCCGAGGCCCCTTGTTTGGTGGCTAGGGTGACCGACAGTTCTGAGAGGCCTGTTAAGGTTTTGTCAGTGAGGTGTGTTCCTCATCGGTCCCGTTCAAGCGGTGACACCAGACCTGTTGAGGGGGCACTGAGTGAGGTCTTGGACCGTATTTCCTCAGTTACCGGCAATACTGAGGTCCTTCTGTTGAAGGCTTCCCTGGCTGTTAGCATGTCTCAAAAACATTCTAGGCCTCACAGCACTGGTTCGGTCAAGGTTCCTTGTATCAAGGCTAAAATGAAGACCCCTGACCCACCTGTGGAGAGTCCTGTATCACTTCAACACGTGTTGCAGTTCCCCTCAGGTGTGGACAAAAATGGCGGCCGCTCCCGCCAAGACTACAGCGGCCATTTTGGGTACCTCCCTTACAACTACGCCATTGGCCCTAGGTGTGGGGAGTAGGTTGCCAGGTGAACATCGTTTTCCTTGTGCACATCCTTTTCGTCCAGTTTATGACTGGACTGCTCGGATGCCCCTACCGTACAATGTCTCGCTTCCTCTGGCATCGGCGCCCCTGATTTACGTAGACACCAGTGGGGAAGGGCCCTCTTGGCAACCCTCTCCCTTGCGTCCCTGGCATTACTCCGCTCATGAGAGGCCTCCTCTAGTCACGACTAAATCATCGGCGGAGGACGTCTTTTTCGGCAAGTTTGAAAAACTAATGCATTCCGACCACATGAAGGAGTATTTCCGAGGCTTGTTTAGGGAGATATGCCCGCCTGCTCCGACGGTCCCAGCTGCGGCACCTCTGATTCCACCGGCGCCGCCTTTACAGGCTGGACCTCCCCTGGCTCTTCCTCCCTTGCCTCCGTTGTCCCCATTGGACAAGTCTGCAGTGGTGCCTGATGCAACTCAGCCTGAACCGGATCTGCTGGACGACGCACAAGAGGATCAGGACAGCGATGACCAGCCCCGCTCTGTCAGAGCCTTTCACGACCGTGTGCTGGACATGATGTATTTACTAGATGTTCCAGTACCCGAGGCACCCGCTCTGCAGGAAGGGGTGCTTTCGGGGGCGTTCACCTTGTCTCCTTCGCAGCGTACCGGCTTGTTCTTGCAGAAGGACGATTTAGCCGAGGTCCGTAAAGTTTGGGAAAAACCACACTCTGGACTGTTTGTAAACAAGAAGATTGACGTGTGTTAGGCAGAATACTGTGCAGTGCCCTTAGGGACCACTACACACAATTAAGACTACAAGTGGTAATACAAGTTCACCTTTGATACAAGTCTGTACTACACGGTTAAAGTGGTAGCAGTAGCGGAGCAGCCAGACTTATCTCAAGAGCAAATGAGCAGTAGTAGAGATTACACAAAGGACCACAATTACTGTGACTCAAACAAACACTGACTCAAGGTTTTTGGTTGAAAAGTAAAAGTACATTTATTTTAAACCATCTGTTCACAAAACACTTCACTTCTATTAAATTAAAACCACACGTAAAATACACTACACACAACCAATTCTCTTTGTGCAGAACAACTCAAGGTAAGTATCTTATGATTTGACAGACCAGTGTTATGAAACAAACGGCATTACCGGGAATACATATGCAATCACTTTTTGACAGTAATGACAGTTCGTTCTTACTAAAGATACGCGTACCCGCGGGAAGAAACGTTGCTGGGGTTAAAACACACTTACCACCTGAGTTAACAAAAGAGAGTTGGGGGCAAAAATCATAGGTAATACTTTTGTCAAGGCAGACAGAATCAGTGAACACTTTCCTACAAGTGAATAAAAGTCAATAGGCCTGTGCCAGTGTCAAGTGGAACAGGGTTCCTGTTGTCGAGGGGCACACGGTTAGATAGTTCAAGATTCAAGATTTCCAGGAGTACTTGGATATTGTCACAAGAGGAAGAAAAAGTTATAACAGGGAAGGAAGATAAGGACAAGCCTTTGGTGAGGAGAAAGGTTCTCCTCTATGTCTAGTGAGGAGAAAAGTTCTCCTCTATGTCTAGTTCCTCTATGTCGGAAACAGTACCTTTTTCAAGTAAAGAAGAGCTGGTGCCACGGCAGTTGTTCCTGGTAGTTCCTGCAGACTCACGGTTCCTGTGACTTCAGTCGTGGGGACAAGAAGGAGAGACGTCTGGAGCGATCTGCACTACCCAGGGATGAGGCCAGCAGCAGCAAAAGCAACATTGAATAAAAGGTGCACTCCTTTAAAAACAGGAGAGGCTCTTCAGGTGGCTATCTGGACCACTAAAGCTGTGTGCAGCGATTTCGACCAAGAAGAGGATCCTCTGCCTGTGGAAGACGAGCTGGTTAATCCCACCTAGCTCAAAGGAAGAAGACTCCGGACTGGATCTTCTCTTGTTGTCGAAGGGTAGATAGCTCAGGACTTGGTAGTTGCAGCAGCCGTCTTCTTCTCAGCTTCTCTTCGGTTCCTTGCAGTTCCAGTGGCGACTCTGACTTCCAGCCCAAGAGTCCTGCCTTTTATGCGAAAATCCCCCATTCACACAGCCTGGCTGTCAATCACCCAGCAGGGGGGTTGTCCAGCCCGGACAACCACTTTAGCCAATCATGACAAAGTGCGACTTGGGTTTCCAAGGATACCCTGTGCAGGGGGTGACTACACCCCTCCCTCACATTCAGCCCACCTAGACACCCAGGCGCCAGAAGGAGGGCTTCTTGAGAGAAGCCTGCCAAAAGACGGTGAACAAAGAAGGCAAACCTGGTTTGCCGCACAAAGGAAAACACAAGAAGGATTTTAACAAAAAAAAATGGCGATTAAACCCAACCGGAGCCAAAATAAAAAGTATTTGGTCAAGCAGGTTTAAAGTTCGAGGCTACTAAAATAGCCTAAAACATTACCACGTTATATAATATAATCGCGGTAGAAAAGTTAGGGTAGATACTACTGCCACCAGCCAAGTCTCAATGTTAAGGGAGCGAAGCAAAGCTCCAGGAAACACAGATAAAAAGGGCTACTAATTAACCCTTTCCAATACTCCATATAAGATGCGGTGGACTGGATCTGTGATTAAAGTGACTATGTAAAGTTAATGGCAACTTTACCTTTTCTGGGGGACAGTAGTCAGCCCCAGAAAATGGAGTTGGTGAGAAGTCTAAAAGACAACCCTGTGTCACTGCACTGAAGGTGCTCTGTAACACACACAAAAAGAGTGGGGCTCATGAAGTGGTGTACTCCAGAGCCCACAATCATACAAACAGTCAAAATACACATGGCAAAACACATGTAAGAGTGGGAAAAAGGCTCACACTCTAACCAAGTGAAAAAAATAAACTCCAGAAATCCAGCAAAGCTGCTGGGGGACTCACTAGGTGAGGGAAATTAGCCATAGAATGAGAATTCTCCCTAACAACGCGTGTTATAGGCTCCATTCTTCGTAAGAGGTGGCTTTAGCGTTGTGTCCGCCCCTCCTCCACGGTAGTGGCTGCGGCCACTTTACAGTCTAGACCTGCTGCATCCTCTTCCGCAACGCCTACTCAGGTTCTGGCTAAAGAGGACAAGCTTATTGACTCATTGGGTCGGAGGATTTTCGCCAATTCAGCTCTGCAGCTACGTCAAGCAAACGCAGAACTGGTGTTAGCAGGGGCTAATATGAAAATGTGGAAAGGTCTGTTGAAATTTGAGGAATACATCCCCGCCGAAAATCTAAAGGATTTCAGAGGGGGTTTGTCAGATGCTAGGGTCCTGGCGCAGGACATGCTGGAGGCCGCGGCGCATCATGTCGACACCTCGGCCCGTGGCCTCATGCTCGGCGTGGACACCTCTCGTCAGGCTTGGCTGCACGCCACCAAGTTCTCTAAGGAGGTGCAGGATAAGGTTTTGGACCTGCCCTTTGATGGCAAGGAGCTTTTTCATTCCACAACGGACGTGGAACTGACCAAAACTAAGGATAGCACGCAGACCGCCAAGTCTTTGTCGGTCTTGGTGAAACCACCTTTCAGGGCACAGAGAACGTCCTCGCAGCCTAGGCCTTCCTCTGGTTTCAGGGGGTTTCTGGACCAAAAGTCCCGCAGGGTTGATATCCCATCGGGAAATTCCCGCCGAAGGCAGCAACGGAGCGAGTTTTTCTCCCGTTCCTCAGCCTTCTCTTCAGGTTCAGGTGGCGCCCTTCAATCCTCCTTTCCAGCAGTCGGGGTCGCCCTCCCTCAGAGCCGAGATTCAGAAGTTGCTGGATCTCAGAGCGGTGGAACCCGTTCCCCTAGGGGAGCGAGGGGAGGGCTTCTACTCCCGGCTGTTTACGGTGCCCAAACCCAACCAGGCTGGCCTGCGCACCATCCTAGACCTTTCCCAGTTCAATCTCTCTCTACCCCAAGAGAAATTCAAGGTGATCACGCCCTGTCAGATAAAGTCCTCTTTGCAGAAGGGCGATTGGCTCAGCGTGGTGGACCTCCAGGATGCGTATATGCATATCCTGATCTGGAATCCGCATCGGAGATACCTATGGTTTTCTGTGGGAGAGGAGCACTTCCAGTTCTGAGTGCTCCCTTTTGGCCTCAGCTCGGCACTGCGTGTCTTTACAAAGATGATGTCGGTTATCACAGCTTATCTTCGGCTTCAGGGCATACACGTGTATCCGTATTTGGATGATTGGCTGCTGTGCAGTCCTTGTCCGTTGAAGGTCTCGAGCAACCTTCAGTCTCTCCTCCAGCTCCTGTTCCACCTTGGGCTGTCGGTGAACTGGCGAAAATCCTCCATGATCGTCTCTCAGGACCAGATTTTCCTGGGTTTTCATTGGAATACGATCGACTGCAGGGTATACCTGACTGGGGACAGAATGGCGGATCTGGCGGCCACGTGTCAGGTCTTTGCACAGTCGGGGAGCATGTCGGACTGGTGGTTCCAGAGGCTTCTGGGCCTCATGACCTCGTGTGTTTTGACTCTTCCTCTTGCTTGGCTCAAGATGAGGTGAACACAGTTCACTCTTCGGAGTTCCTGGCGTCAAGCTGTGGATCCAGACTCCAAAATGATTAGTATCAGTGGGCGCAGCTTTTCAGGACCCTGTTCCGCTGATGACAGTCACAGCGGACTCTTCCCTTCTGGGGTGGGGTGCGACGTTGGATCTTCTTCAAGTTTCCGCTCTCTGGTCGCCCCAAGACAAGCTACTTCATATAAATCACCTGGAGCTTTTGGCGATCTTCCTGGCGCTCAAGGCGTTCAGGCCGGTCATTGTCAACCAGGCGGTCCGTGTCCGCACTGACAATGTGGTATCCATGTTTTACATCAACAAGCAGGGTGGTACCAAGTCCCCTCCTCTTGTGGATCTTGCCATTCAGATTTGGGAATGGGCGGTGCAGCATGGCATCTGGCTGGTGGCTGTACACATTCCGGGTCAGCTGAATGTTACTGCGGATGCCCTCAGCCGACGAACAATGGTCAGCTACGAGTGGGAGTTGAAAGTGGAGGTTCTCTTAAAAATCTTCCAGTGTTGGGGCACTCCAGAGGTGGACCTCTTTGCAACGTAGGCCAACAGGAAACGTCCTCTGTGTGCCTCCAGAAACGGACTGGGAGCCTCCTCTCTGGGGGATGCTCTCGAGATTCCCTGGCACAATATGAGGGCCTATGCTTTTCCACCCCTACCTCTCATTCACTGGACAATTTGCAAACTGAGAAACACGGTGAACTGTTCTCTTCTGCTCATAGCTCCGTGGTGGCCGGCCAGGTTCTGGTTTTCAGAGCTTCAGCATCTGTCGGTGTGTGCGCCGATCAGGCTTCCGTTGGTTCCCGACCTGCTTCACCAGAGAGATAGGCAGCTGTGGCACCCCTCCCCACAATCGTTCAGCTTGGCGGCATGGTACCTTAGTTCAGATCTCTAGAACATCTCAACCTGTCTGCTGATAACATGCACATTATTCAGGCAGCCAGGAAGCCCTCAACGAGATCTCAGTACATGAGCAAATGGCTTTGGTTCTGCCACTGGTGCTTAGCTAAACAATTGGACCCCAGGGTGGCTTCAATCGACACAGTGTTGTCTTTCATCTCTCATCTAGTGGAGTCGGGCATTCATATCCTCTCATGCAGGACTTATCTATCGGCTGTTGCTGCTTACTTATCCATGGACCAATGCTCTTTTTCACTATCAAATCCAGTGATAAAAAGGCACTTTGCGGGCCTAATGCGTCTTTACCCTCCTGTTCGCAAGCCGCATTCGACGTGGGATCTGAAGGTGGTCCTTACGGCATTGTGCCATAAGCCCTTTGAACCAATGGCCACGGTAGATCTTAAGCACCTTTCGTGGAAAGTGTCCTTCTTGGTCGCCGTGACTTCGGCAAGACGTGTGAGTGAGCTCCAGGCTTTGTCTGTGGAGCATCCCTTCTTGGTTTTCCACAAGGATAAGGTTGTCCTGAGGAGGAATCCTTCTTTCCTACCAAAAGTGGTCTCGGATTTTCATCTAAATCAGTCAATCTCCTTGCCCGTCTTCTTCCCAAACCCGGCTTTGGAAGCTGAAAGGGTTTTGCATTGCCTGGATGTTAGAAGAGCTCTTAAATTCTATCTGGACAGAACATCTGAATTTAGAAGATCTTCTCAACTATTGGTGCCCTTTGGTAATCCGCAGGGTAAACAGGCTTCCAAAGCAACTATCTCCAGATGGGTTGCTGCCTGTATTTTGGAGTCTTACACTGTTCAGGGCCTCCAACCTCCTAAAGGGATTCACGCACACCTGGTATGGGGCAAAGCAGCTGCGGTTGCTTTTCAAAAGTATGTCCCCTGGGCGACCATTGCAAAAGCGGCTACATGGGCCTCTCCATCGGCTTTTTGTAAACACTACTGTTTGGATCTGAGCTCCAGGGCTGATGCTCAGTTTGGCCAGACTCTGCTCAAAAACCTTTTTCAGTAAGGAGTTTCCATCCACCCGTAATTCCTGTGAGGAGTGGTTGGGAATCTCCCATAAGTATGGAGGAAAGGGGACAGGACGTAGGAGTATAATAAAGTTACTCACCGTAGTGACTACCTTACTCCTAGTCTATAGTCTCCTTTCCTCCATACGCCCGCCCGCCGTCCCCTCTAATAAGGTTCCTCTGTTATTGCTTAAAGGCGATAGAAAAGGACTGATGGGCGATGCGCTCGGCGGAGCTAAGGAGTGCGGGGTTACGGACGCGTGCAGCGCCCTACGTAAAAAGAGAGGAAGGACACATTTTTTGGAAAAATTTGATGCTTTTTCAAAGTGCTCTGGTCCCGTCCCACAGGACGGAGGAATGTCCCATAAGTATGGAGGAAAGGGGACTATGGTTTAGGAGTAAGGTAGTCACTACGGTGAGTAACTTTATTATTATTCGCAGTGGTAACTTTCAAACAAGGGACTCTGAATGTAGAATTTACCAAACAGAAATAATGATCATATCCAAAAGCGGGGAAAACAATCACTACATCCCATGGCCGACAGACTGGGAAGAGCACTGTCTCCATCAATGATAGTGAAGAACCCAGGAGTCTTGATGGACAACAAACTAACACTTGAGCCACAAGTAAACGCTATAATCAAGAAATGTTTCTTCCTCCTACACGAAGTAAAAAGGATCCTACCATTCCTCTCTTTCACCCACAAAACACTCACCTTCATCGCACTGATCATGTCCAGAATAGACTACGTCGAATCTATGTGATTACCGCGCCGCCCATAATGTATGGTGCGGTGATCACATAGATCACTGTGAACTGCTTCCCCTGCAACCGCCTCCCCCCACCCACTTACTTTTTTGGCGGCACACTGTGAAGTGTGTCGCCGTCTCTCCCCTAACGTGGGGTCTAAACTGGCATTGCAGGGTCCTTTTTTCTTTTTGTTTTTCTTTTCTTTATTGTCCCTCGCACCCATCTAATGGAAGCAGGGTACATCCCCGCGACCCCTGACCCCCACTACACCGACAAAAGGGAGCAGGGGACACCCTCACAACTCCGCTCCCATTAGTCATGTAGTTGGGGTCGTCATTTCATTATCGCGCAAAGGCGCAGTAATGAAATGGCTGTAATTTTGGGGATTCAATTTTGGTATCGTTCTGACTACGCCAACAGCCTATACCTAGGAATGCCAGAACGACTATTAAAAAAACTTCAGCGCATCCAAAATGCTGCGCCCAGACTCCTGCTCTAACTACCACGAAGAGAACACATTACCCCAGCACTGAAAATGCCACACTGGCTACCAATAAAATAGTGAATAAAGTTCAAAGGGATGTGCATAATCCACAGAGCAATCCACAGCCAAGCAGCAGATTTCCTAACTGAGAAAAGAACCGTCTACCCCCTGACAAAACCACTCAGATCAAGCAACGACATTCTCTTAGAACCCAAACCATACAGAAAAAGAACACTCAGAGGATCATCTTTCTTTCACCTGGCAGCAACAACCTGGAATGATATGATATGATAGTTTATTTATATAGCGCCTATACACAATGGGCCTCATTACAAGCATGGCTTTAGCCGCGCCTGTATGGCAGGCACGGCTAACGCCATGCTCGCTACTGGCACCGCCTCCCGCGATTGGGCAATAACCGGACCATTACGAGATGAATGGGCCGGTAATTGCCCATTCACGGGTGGCGGTATTGCCGGGTTCCCGATCCCTATCCCCATTCTGCCACATAGGACAGAATGGGGGTGGGGAGCATGGTTGCACCGGCACCGTTGATAACGGTGGCGGTGCAATCAGAAGTTCTGCTCGCGTCTGCCAGAATCTGCCAGAATCTTAAACAGCTCTCCAACATTAGATTGTGCGTTAATGATTCTTTTATTATATTGAGTCGCTTTAGCGTTGGTGATGAGGTTTTAAATTCTTGTATGGATTTTTTGTAGGCGGATAAAGTATTAGCGTTGGGGTTCTTCCTCCAAGTTATTGATATTGATATTGATATTTTATTTCTATAGCGCTCATACACAAGTGTTTCAGAGCGTGACAAGGCAAGGGAAGGGGAACAGGGGAGAACAAAAACAAAAATCTTACTAGGCCCAGTGACATTGAGAACGCACAAGTGCAGGGTAGAGGGGGAACGGGGGAGAAGTGCATGGAAGGGGGAACAAAAGGAGAGTGCGGAGCGAGAAGGAAAAAATAAAAATAATAATAAAATAATAAATAAAAAGGCAACAAACAATGGGAGTGCAGCCAGCAAGTGGCAAGTGTTGGGTTCATGGCAGCAGGCCAGGTAGGTCTGAAAGTGCAGGAAGAAAAGGGGAAAACTGTATGGGTACAGATACAGACCCCAGTGCAAGGGGTGGCCCAGGGGCAGTGCGTGAGGGTGGCAAGATGAGCAGGTACCTGGGCCCGGAGGACAGAGGGTGGCCGGGTGCATGGTGCCGAGGCAGAGTAGAATCAACAGGGGAGAGGAGAAGAGAAAGCAGAAGCAAAGAGGAAGGTTTTGATGTGCTTCTGGAACGGGAGATGGTTCGCCTCAAGTTTTAGAGTTGCAGGGAGGCTGTTCCAGAGGGAGGCCCCAGCCGAAGACAGAGATCTACCCCCAGCTAATTTCTTTGTGAAACTACTGACCCTGAGGGAGTTAGAGGTAGAGGAGTGGAGTGCTCGAGATGCGAGGTATTTGCAGAGGGATAGCTGAAGGTATTTTGGACCCATGCCCCAGAAAGCCTCGTGGACAATGCAGAGGGTTTTGAATTTAATTCTTGCGTCGGAGACGGAGAGATTTCAGAGCTGGAGAGATACGATCCCAGGGCTTGAGGCCAAGGACAAGTCTCGCAGTTCTGTTCTGGATAAGTTGTAAAGGGCGGAGAGTATAGGCAGGTAGATTAAGAAAGAGGCTGTTGCAATAGTCCAATTTAGAGAGACCCAGAGCTTGTGAGACAGTGAGCTTCTGGGGGAATGAGAGGAAAGGAAGAATACCTCTGAAAAGGTGCAGTAGGAAGTTTGACTTTTTTGCTACATCAGCGATGTTCTTTCTAGGGCCCTTTTGGATTGTCTGGCAGCGACAATTTCTTCAGAGAACCAAGTGTTTTTAATGGCTTCCGATTTAAAGGATAGTTCCGGGACTTTTTTTTTATTGTCCCTACGGGTCGGCCATGTGTTTGTAAGCATAAATCGGTAGATCGTAGGAAACTTTCCTATGGACCTTACCCGACTTTTCGCCCATTATCGCACTCGAAATCAGCCTCCATTTTGTGATAATCCTATCATTCCGCCGCATCGACCTGGCTCACCTGCCTTTGCGGCACTAAATCAAATCCCCCGCCCCTGAGCCTGACATCAGCAGACGCGTACTGCCCATTTCAAGCACGTCTCGTGTCAACAATCGCTGCGCCTCAGCTATTGACGTGTTGCCATGGAAATGGCAGGACGCCTCTTTCCCCAATAAGTATAAACAGACCGTTTCACAACATACAGCAGCAGATTTTCGATTCCATTCCTCTCTCTGTGTTACTTTGAGTATTCTGTGACTCGTTTCAGTGCTCTGGTCAGCTACCTTCGCCGCTTGTAGCCCGTGTGAACACCTGTACCATCTCTGTAAATTATTTTACTATCTTTACCGCACAATGGCCACAATAATGCCGTATATGTACGAGCCCGAGTACACCGAGGAGGAACTACTGGAAAGGCAAGCACGCGAAAACGATGGGGATTCGACGGCAGTTGGGAGGACCATCAACGGATGAAGAGCCTGGACCATGTCGCATGGACGGCGTCTCCACCTGGTGCACGTGCAATCGGTGCAAGCTAATGCCAACTGAGGAGGAGAACTGCTGCTGCCGTGAAAATTCCGGGTGCTTGCCTACATTTCGGAAAGCGAGCAAAGTCTGCAGGAAGGCGAGCAAAGTCCGCAATGCATCACCGAGCTGCCAGAGTTCAGGGAAGCCTGCCTCTCACGGACAGTGTTGAGGATGATGATGGTGCTTATGCACGAACTTCGTGGCACTGTTCGTCCGCGTAATCCGAGTAACGAGTAAGTATACTCTGTTTGTGATGTCAGTGATGCCACCACTATTTCATGGTCGTCTCCCACATATAAAATTACATTTACATATCATTCGAACGCATGTAAATTGGTTTCCATATAGTGCATTTTCTAGATATAATTTTTTTCTAAGAAAAATGACATGTGTTACCTGAATCGACATTGATAAGAAAGTTTGGTCAGTTTTAATACAGTTTGCATCTTTTTTTTCACAGGCGTCGGTACAGGCTTGGTGCCTATCGTTGCTTCACTTGGTGGCTTCACGGGAGGCTCGGACACGCGTTCGGAGAGTAATACCTGCCTGTGCGGTACTTGCCATTAGACAACATTTCCCCAAGTGACAGTGACAATACCGCGGATTTCCCTCGATGTGCCTGCAACCTCAACTTTACAATGTGTAATGTTTATTATTTATGTTTAATTAAAATCTAAAAAAAGCCAACTATATTTTAACAATGGTTGTTTTGATTTTTTAAATGAATCTAGTGTGTCTCCGTTGAATAGCCTTCAGTGCCTTGTCTTGTCACACCACATGTCTCCGGCCAGCATCCTCCCCTCACGCTGGCCGCACACCTTCAATCCACATAACCGTTTGAACCCATATATGCAGCAGTCATACATATATTATTTTGTGGGTTGCATCAACGCTTGGCAATAAAAAGCTGTTGGATTTTATTGATACAAAACATGGGTTATAGGTAAATAATAAATATGGTTGATCATAATTAAATCCTCTTTTGGGCACCGGGTACAGAGATGACCCCCATATATTCTCCTGGGAGGGTGAGGTATTTTAAAACTTCACCCCCTGCCTTCCATGTAGTAGATCCTGACAGCCATCCTCTTACATTCAGTTAGTATGGCCTCTCCTTGTGAGGCCCTGCGGCAAACGGGTCTTGTCTGCACGACCACCGCCCCGATCCACCCCCCGCCCTATCAAAGGCAGTTTCGCACCAGGGTACTTGCGCTGCTTGGCAAGTGGAGCTGTCAGGGAGCGATAAAGGCCAAGAGGTGCCAAAGACCATGTACACTTCAAAGTGGTCTATAGAGCATGGGTTGTTGTTCCCATGTCTACCTCCAGACCCCGTGTTCCTGCCAAGCATCCCCCTCACGCTGGAAGCCCCCCTGCAATCCACATAAGTGTGTCTCCATTCACGAGTCTCCTGTGTCTTGTCTGCACGACCACCGCCCCGATCCACCCCCCGCCCTATCAAAGGCAGTTCGCACCAGGGTACTTGCGCTGCTGGCCAAGTGGAGGCTGTCAGGGAGCGATAAAGGCCAAGAGGTGCCAAAGACCATGTACATTCAAAGTGTCTATAGAGCATGGGTTGTTGTTCCATGTCTACCTCCAGACCCCGTGTCTCCTGCCAAGCATCCCCCCCTCACGCTGGACGCCCCCCTGCAATCCGCATAATGCCACGACATATACACGTCATTCATTCACAAACACACCCCTGTTTCGAATTCTTATAACCCACTTCATATTTCTAATGAGAACTTCTTTGCGCTTTGCTAGTCAACCCGTGAAAGGTGCTTGGTTATCTGCTCTTCGTCTCTGTGAACTTCCGTGACCACTTCGAGCAAACTCGTCAGTTTGCAACCTGTGAACTGCTCCCTGTTCTACGACAAGAAACTACTCTGATCCCTGCATCTAACTGTTTGTTCGTCAAGGTAAAGTCCATGTACCATATCATTTTGCGTCCAATTTTTAATTATATCTATTTGCTAGTAGTCATCAAATTGCATCCATGTTTTCTTTTCGTTCACGACAGTATACATGCAAGGAACTAGTCACATGTTCTGAGTTTAGTCAAATTACTTTTTCTATTTTTTGAAAGTTATTGAAATACTTATCCGCATGTGAATAAACGTGTATAGTTCCAAGAACCAAAACGGACCTTGCATGAACCTTTATGTGTCATTTAATGTTTTTAACACATTGGTATTCATAGAGAATTGTTGATCTTTACTTTTCAGAACTTTCCATAATGCCTGCCTGTTCCATTGGCGGTTGCCTTTCGAGACCCATAACAAATCTGAAGATACTATAATTGCATGTTTTCCCTAAGACAATAGATCAGATAAGAGAATGGGTCCGATATTGCGGATATCCAGCCTCTGAGCTAAGAAAGTAGAGTCCTTGAAGTCTTTGCGGACAAAGAGGGTGATCGATACCGCATCTGCAGCAGGCACTTTAGCCCAGACATGTACTCCACATCATTGTAATAAAGAAGAAAACACCGCCCGAGCGAGGCGAAAATTGCTCTCAACCGCTATTCCCACTCTATTCGTCCACATCCTCCACTGTGAGTCAAGTTTACGTATTTGTCTCGCGCCTTGCGGTAGTTGTAGCATTAGCTAACAATAATTTCCCCATTTATGTATCCACTCAATATGAAGGCGGAAGATTCTCCATCCGTGTCGTTATTGCAGTCATCAGCCACTTCAAGCGCCTATCGGGTAATCTTACTTAGCTATTCTGACACTGACTTGTTTTAGGCATGTAAATCAATAGTTTTAATTGATCGTGTAATTCATTTTACCTAATGGTACACCACAGTACTCGTCCTCTAGTCCTTTGTTTTTCAGTTATAATTATTGTTATCCAAAATAATGCAAGTACTGTCTTTCAGGGAGATGCTGAGGAGTCCAACGCATTGACGACAACCGTAGATGTCACTCAGATGCTCGAGGTACGTTTCCGGACAGTTCCATCGATGGAGATCATCAGATCTTGCATTCTTGTAGCGTGATTGTTACACACATGTTTCTTTCGTTTTTAGCCATTGGTATGTCCTTCTGTCGTCGCCCTCCCTATGTGTCCTCTCTTTTTTCAATATTGTGTTCAATTACTAATGAAAGTCCTATGTTCAGGGAGTCGATGGAGCATTAGTCCAAGAAGAGGGGGAGCATGCAGTTACGGGTCGGCGCAACAGCTTGCAGAAGTGTGCACCCGCAGTTACAGCGTCCCTTGATGTTCTTATGCATTTCGAGGTATGGATACTGACAGATCAATCATGCGAGATCAAATGACGTGATTACATCCGCTATACTTCCTTCTTTATTAACGCAAGTACTATGTTTCAGGGAGCTGACGGAGCTTCTTCAACAAGAACATCACCCCTAGTAGTTGATGCAGATCTCTGGTGGTGACACTTCCAACGATGGAGCAAATCGAATCATATTTAGATATCCATTATTTATTTTAGACAACTGATCATTTGTCAGGTCTATTTAGATGAGCGTTGACGCCTGCAGAAAGTTTATGTTCTCTTAAACAAAATAGAAAACCATACTAATGCAATTACTGTGTTTCAGGGAGTTGCTGAAGCGTCATCTTCAATAATATCATCAATGGAAGTCTATGCGGAGCCCGAGGTATGGATCTTGACAGTTCCATCTAACTAGATTAACAATGCGTGAACTATTGTCGTTTGAATGTTCTACAACAATGCGTTCATTCGTGTTTTGCTATTTGAGATGTACGTATGGGTATTGGTCCCCAAGTACATTTTGTGTTTTCAATAATATTATACATACTAATGAAAGTTCTATGTTTCAGGGAGTCGATGGAGCCTCAGTGAGTGATGGATGTGCTTATCATGAAAATATAGTCGTTGCAGCGCGAGAGGAAGGGGACATGCACACACGAGTCGGAGCAACAGCGTCCAGATGTTGAAGTTCGAGGCAAGAAAGTTTCAAAGAAAAGAAAGCAAAAGAAGGTTAGTGTCCTGTTCACTATATTATGTTGTCTTTCACTGTCAATAGTTCAATACTGTAAGTTGTGTTTAAACTGAACATCCCTTTTCCAATCTGTCCTCTAGTTGCGAGTGGGTGTAAGAACTAAGATCTACACAGACAGTGAAGCGAACGAGAGATGTTGCTGTCAAACCTTTTGCAGGGACTTGAGACTGGAGATGCATCGTGCCAATGGGAAGAATATGAAGTGATTGACAACGGAGCTATACCACCACCAGCCATTGATAGTGAATGTCCTCCTGGTAGTTCGGATGCAGTCGGAGATCAATTCACAGAATCCACACCCGCAAAAAATAAGAGCGCGCGAAAGTTGAAGACATTGTTTTTTTCTCCCATCTCCGGACAAGGAACAGATGTTGCAATGGAAGAGAATGAAGTGGACGACAATGAAACACCATCAATATCACTCAGCATAGCGGAAGACGATATCAGAGATTGTACCTTTCATGCGAGTGACATGTCCTCAACGTTACAGGCCGAACCAGCTGGGATGCAGAGTGACAGTATAAGGAAAGAGGCCAAATTCATTGTATTCGATAGCTGTTTGATGGATATTAATTATGATGATGAAATGTGGGCATTGGTGGTGGGGAAGTATGTGGGGAGCCATTGATTAATGTGACTCGTGCAATTCGAGGCACTAACCTTAAAATACATGCCACCTGTACACAATATCATCCGTTCGCATGGTCTGCACAACCCATGCTGGGGCAACTGCCAGCAGGCAATCTACTTTGTGCAGCGGCCGCACTTTTTAGTGGTTCAAGTTTTAAAAAGTTACAGTATTTCTTTCAGTTTGTGGGAATCCATTTCATTGCGAAAAGTCAGTTCTACAAATACCAAACCGATTATCTATTTCCAGCCATCCGCGAAGCTTGGAGAATGGAAAAAATGTCAATGGAAAGTACATTCGCGGGCAAACGCTTCAGGCTAGCCGGTGATGGACAGTGCGACAGCCCAGGATTTTCAGCCAAGTACTGCACCTACCACTTTCAGGACATGGAAAGTAAGAAAATTGTGAGTTCGGGTGGTCGTGCAGGTGTCACAAAGTACATCCTCAGTGGCCATGGAGAAAGTTGGCTTTGTAGCATCATTGCAAGAACTACAATCGCGCGGGAATGGTGATCGACCTGATAGCCACGGACAGACACGTTTCAATTGCCAAGACAATGAGAGAAGAGTACAAAAATATAAATCACCAATTTGACGTATGGCATCTTGCAAAAACAATCAATAAAAATTGTCGGCTGCAGGAAAAAAAAAAGATATGCAAGGTATTTCACAGTGGTCCAAGTCAATCAGCAACCATCTTTGTGGAGCTCAAAAACATGTGAAGGTCGTTGGAAATTCTACTGGAAAAATGGCGGTCAGTAATGTTGCACTGTAGCAACGTACATCGATGGTCGACAAATGAGCATTTCCACAAATGTGAACATGGCCATTTGTCCACAGAGGAGGCACGGAAGAAGAAGTGGTTGATTCCTTCATCACCCACTCACAAGGCCATTTAAAAGATTGTATTTGATAAAACTATAACAAGAGATTTGAGGGACTCACGGAATTCTGCCACACAGGAGATTTGGAGGTGTTCCACAATAGTGCCTAAAGTACAGGCCAAAAGATTGCATTTTGGCATGGAAGGCATGATAAATCGGACTCTCTAGCGTCTTGGCACATAACCATAATGTTGGCCGTCAACAAAGTAGGACGACCGGAACTTTAGGGACGCTTCGCTACAATAAGCCTTCACTAAAAGAAGTAAACAATGGGTGATCAAACAGTGTTTGAGGATATGCAATATGAGTTTATGAGAGAGACTTATCGTAGATGTCCTCGATAGGCACATACATGGAGTGGTGAACGAACCTATGCAGGGGACAACTGCATTGCCACCCAACATTGCCTCTGTTCCATGTCCACCTAAAGCAGAGCTCATTGAGAAATACACATCACGGTTTAAATGATTGTAATTTGATTGTCTGTTCTCTCGAGTCTCCTCATGTTGCAGGCCCATTGCAATTAAACCAAACAGTAATATAAATCATTTTTACAAAAATTATAGAATGTTTCCGTATTACAAACACATGGCCGACCCATAGGGACAATAAAAAAAAAGGCACGCAGACAAGATGCCCTTACACTAACTGGAGCTAACTAGAAATGTGTGCTCGCTCAAAGTGAAGGTCAGCTGCTTTGATGTTTTGCTCGGGTGGCGGAACGGCCCACGACCCAGTATAAGGTTCTATTGTGATTTGACCTTGACAGGCCGGGACCATCCTGAAAGACTAAGAAAAGATAATGAATAAAATTTCAGAAACGAAACGATGAGCCACGTTCATTAGAAGAAGTAACGTCGGCAAAGAAGGAGTGGTGTTTCGGGTCTGCCCTACACAGAGACACATGGAAAATGCAAATATAATGTAAGTAACTTTTGATGAGTTTATACCGCAATTTCATTACTATACAGTGGCTTTAAAGACGGGTTCAGTTGTACTTGTTCGTTCTATGGGCATATTGTTTTCTACCGCGCACTATCTTGAGGAGAAACATCTGCTTTTAATGAAGCACCCTCAAAACCTTCCTCTTTGCTTCTGCTTTCTCTCTCCTCTCCCCTGCTACAACTGGTCCACTGTCTGCGACCTCGGTCCTGGGCCCTTCCACTCTCCACCTGCACTGCCTCCCTGTCAACCCCTGCACTGGGGGACTGTCTCAGTATCCTACAGCCCCCCCTTCCCAGCACTTGTTCTGCACTTACCTTGCACTTGCCACCAGCTGGCCCTATTTATTTATTATTTTATGCTACTTACCTTGTACTCCACTCCCCCCCCTCCTGCCTCGCCACGCCTTTAAACACTTGTGTACACCCAGTAGCGCTGTCCTCGCTATGATTTTAATAAGGATCTGATGGTGAGACTAATTTCATTTTTTATGTTTTTAGGTACATCATTCACTACTGTCTGTGTCACGAGTACCGGACACCGGCGGACGGCTTCTACAGCCGCCAGTTGCTTCTCCGCGTGAACAACGTTACCACCCTGACCATTTTATGGGACGATCGCCAAGTACAAGTATGCCCTTACGCGGTACTAACGGTTAGATGCAACATACCTACCGTTGTGGTGGCCTAGTGCCTCGTTGTTGGAACAGCCATGCGATTATCAGTGCGACCGAAGAGCTTATTTTTATCGTAAACCAACACCCTGTGTACTGCACACGAACATCGCTTCCCTCAAGACGAACTAATTTGGATCGAGAGCAAAGAAAAATGCAAATCGCTGAATATTCTCTAAACATTTGATGTCCAATAAACGTACTTTGCCAAATGTACAATCTTGCCGTTTGCTTTTAAACCACGGTTTCACATTCCGAATTGTGGCGCTGTATTGTGAGATGCTCTAAGACCCTGTGTACAGCAAAGGACCATCGCGTTCCTCAATACGAACTTTTTGGAACATGAGCAAATAAAAATGCAAATCGCTGAATATTCTCTAAACATTTGATGTCAAATAAATGTACTTTACCACATTTACAATCTTGCGGTTTGATTTCAAAGTACAGTTTCATATTCCGAATTGTGGTGCGCTGTATTGTGAGCTGATCTGTGTTGATTTCCGGGGTCTGTGTGGAGTCGCGTAGAAGACGCCTGGGCGCGTTTGCCTACGCAGCTCAGTCACGTCACGGATAGAGGCGGGGAATATGAATGTTTTGATAAAGTCTGTTTCAGGGGCGGGGGATTTGATTTAGTGCCGCAAAGGCAGGTGAGCCAGGTCGATGCGGCGGAATGATAGGATTATCACAAAATGGAGGCTGATTTCGAGTGCGATAATGGGCGAAAAGTCGGGTAAGGTCCATAGGAAAGTTTCCTACGATCTACCGATTTATGCTTACAAACACATGGCCGACCCGTAGGGACAATAAAAAAAAAGTCCCGGAACTATCCTTTAATTACTTTCATCTTCAAAGGGGCTAATTCATTCACAACTTGCTTAATAGCAAGAGTCAAATGATCAATTTGAGCGGAAGAGCCAGCGAAGTTGACTAAAGTCTGCAGTTTGGATGATAGCAGAGTTGAGAACTTGGGGGCAGTTATGTTTTTCAGGATACGCGTTGATTTGTGTAGCCGTGGGTAGGAGTTGAGTTTCGGTGGAGGACTGCGCAGGAAGATTTTCTCCTGGATAAGTGCATGATCTGACCAGATACATGGTGTTACTGTAAGTTGGGAAATGTCTACGTTTTGCGATAGGAGCCAATCAAGTGTATGTCCACTTTTTTGTGTAGGAGTTTTAATCCATTGTTTTAGTCCTATTGAGCTGATAGAGTCTAGTAGGCTGAGACCCGCTTTATCCAGTTGGTCATTAGCCCAATAGTTAAAGTTGCCCATGATGATAAGAGGGCTTTTAGTTTTACAGATGTGTGCCATTAGATCGATCAATTGTTCTTTGAAGAGGGGCATGTCCTTAGGGGGTCGATATATGGTGAGCACGTTGAGGGATGTATGCAGGGAGGTTTTAATTTTTACCCACAAAGATTCACATCCATCAGGTGAAATATGTGGTAAAACGTGGAAATTAAGACTGGACTTGCACATAAGTGCAACTCTGCCTCCTCTGCCTTGTAAACGATATTCCCTGTAAAGGGTATACTCGTCAGGCGTTGAGAGCGTGGCTTTGGTGGGAAGGTCAGGGTTAAGCCATGTTTCGGTTATGCCGAAAATGTCAGGGTTGTTTTCATTCACATGGTCTGCAATTTCTACTCCATGCTTATAAAGAGAACGAGTATTTAACAATGAAAATGACAAGACTAGCAATGGGGCTATGTTAGATACTTTGTCACTGTTTGCATGCATTGTTTTATCTGGGCACATGGTTGCAAATAACTCAAGGGGTCGGGTGCGTATAGAATCGAAAATGTGAGCTTACTGGTAGAGGGAGCCTGCCTCCGGGCTCTGTGTTCTTGAGAATGCTGTGTCTGTGTGACAAGAAAAGAGCCAGCCTGCGAGGCACGAGGCGGCAAGCTGCGACGATGACCAGCGAAGACCGGCACGTCCCAGAAGCGCCGACGCTAAAGCACCTGGAATTCCTATTTGGAAGCTGGTGGTTATGAGTAATGTAGTTCTGAGGACTACAGCACTCACACGTGAGGGTTCTTGCTCTCTGACAGACACACGCAAGCTTTTGCAAAGCGAATTCTGTGACAACAAAGTTCGAAATCCAAATTCAAATGCAAATTCCAGCAAATACAAAGAACTTCAACTTGCACAGCTGTCTAGCAAGTGTAGATACGAGCCTAATGTTACAAACCTAGTGTTACTGATTACCTGCAAAGAAAGCAGAGTAGAAGGAGGGTGACTGCTTTTAAAGTCGCTGTAGCGTGACCGGCGAAGACAGGCAGGTCCCAGAAGCGCTGGTGCTGAAGTGCCTGGACTTCCTATTTGGAAGCTGGTGGTTATGGGTAATGTAGTTCTGAGGACTATAACACTCACACTTGAGAGTTCTTGCTCTCAGACACACGCAAGCTTTGATAGAACGAATTCTGTGACATTCATCTGAGATCTAGTAGAAATAGTGTTCAAGACCCTGCACTTCTGTAGGTGAAACAACAAAAACCTGCGGCGCCTGTACTGCCACACTCCTGTTATCTGTAACAGGTTCCTCTATTTCGTCAGCATGAGAATGTCCGGGCAGACTTTGCACAAAGGGCCTCAATGTTAACTCTGTCTGGCAGGCCATGCCCCCTTCGCCTAGTACTTGATTACTTTTGCACGGAGTGCCTGAGTGTTTGGAGTTTGGCGGATAGGCTGTTGCAGTCGGACACGGAGTGAGCAGGTGGTTTACAGTGACAATCGGTTAAGTGGCAGAGTCTGTATCCTAAAAACACTGGCCTCTCGCGGAGCGCACGCAGAGCCTGAGTGTTCCGGCCATTGCTGGAAATCAACATCTCAACCTACCACCCAGTCCTATAGCCTAATTGCCCTCAGCTATTGGGCAATACTGTCTCTTCTTCCCCCTCAGCTGTCCTTATATCCATTGCTTGGCTTGGCTTAAACACATACATTGGGCTTCTGAAGAAGAAGTGTCTGCCTGTTTTTTTCAGAGAGGGGTATTACTAGATAAACACATTAACTGACTGCACTCATTTCCTATGGTTAATCAACTCGCAGTAACTAAACGTATCAAGAAGCCGGACATTCCGTCGCGTAGCGCCTGTGGTGCTGGCCCTTTAAGGGCGCGCACGCGACGGAGTGACGTTCACTCCGTCGTGTGCGGGTATAAATAAACGGGGCATTCCCAGTGGCCTCAGAGCCACCGGGGAGCCCACACGAACAACACAAAGTCTCTGTGTCTTGTGTTTGGGAGTGGGGGGTGCTCACTGTCCGGCAGTCAGTGCAGACTGCCAACAGTGGCGACGAGCGTCGGATACTTACCCGGGACAGGCGGTGACCTTTGGAAGTGTGCACGATGATCAACTGTGAGGCGCACATTCCGAAACATGCCGCGGAGAGGGGAGTAACACATGCAGTCGGCGGCCATTTTGCACAATAGGCCATGGGAGGCCACGGCTTTACAACGAAGCGACGGTGAGCCATCCAGGCCACATTTCTTGACAATCCAGTAGCGAATAGCTGCTAGAGGCAGCACATGCCATTTTTATTGTGATTCATTCGCTTTTTCACTGTTTTTCACTGAGTGATTGGGTGTGGAAGGCCTACTGGGTTTATGCTTTGGGGCACACCCTGCTCAATTTTTGGATCCTCTACTTTGCCTGGCTACCTGATCTGCTACATTGTGGAACTGCTCCTGCCTTACTGCACTTGAGAAACATTTGGCATCTGTGGGTTTGCCAGTGGCCACATCCAGGACCATCCGTTACAGAGGGACACTGAGTGGTGTGGTGGTGAGTTGCGGCCCCATTTTCTTTACATCCCTGGGGTGTCTGTGTGCTTGCCACCATGAGCCAGGGACAGGCTGCGGCCGCTGCCCAACAACCAGCCGCTCCTGCGGCAGCCCAACAGCAGCCACCCATCCTGCCACCGAGACCGTTACCCAAGCCACCTGCCGCCCTACAGCCGATGCCTGAGTTTGATGTCTCGGGCACTCCATCGAGTCTGGGGCCGAGGTGGTAGATGTGGATGGACAGATTAGAGATGTACTTCCGGGCCACAATGGAGACTAATTATGATAGTAGGTTGGACACCCTCCTATATTGTGCAGGCCCTGCGGTCCATGAAATCTTTCTGTCCCTTCAACCAGTGGATGGGTCAAATACGGCGGCCAAGGATGCGCTCCACAATCATTTTCTGCCCATGGTGAATGCAGATTATGAACGTTTCCTGATGGGGGCTGCATGCCAAAAGGATGATGAGACTCTGGACGTGTTCTAGGGCAGGCTGCGCAGATTGCCAGTGCCATGTGCATGGAATGACCCAGACACCATGATTCGAAACCAACTCATCCAGGGGTGTGTGTCTGGCAAACTGCGCCATCAAATCCTGCGTGAGCCGGGCATCACCCTTCCCCACATTCTAGAACTGGGGAGGTGCCATGAGGTCTCTGAGCTGCGTGCAACCAGGATGGAGGCCGGAGTGCGCCCCAACAAAGCGGATGACATCTGCGCAGTCGGCAGAGGCCGTGAGCCCAGACGCCCGGCGGGTGTCCAAGGACTGAGAGGACAAGCAGTGAACAGTTTGTGTTTGAAATGTGGATATGATCTCCCTCACCCAGCAGAGTGCCCGACCATTGAAAAAACTTGTGGCCGGTGTGGGGGTGCTGACCACTATGCCCAGATGTGCAGGGCCGTGACTCCCACGGTGGTCCCCAGAGGGCCCTTTCGGGCTAGCTCCTTCCGCCCCCAGAGGTCATCAAACGTGGCACAGGTAGACCAAGGGGACAATGGCGCCCTTCCCAAGGTCGACGAAGATGAAGAAGACGAAGAGAACGTGTGCTTTGTGTCCAGTGTGGGTGTCCTGAGAGCCAACTCCAAATGACAGCCCAGGTGCAACGTGCTGGTGAATGGGGACTCAATACCGATGGTGGTGGACACTGGTGCGTCAGTCAATGTAATGGCCAGGGAACACTATGACACCATGCAATCCCCGCCGGTCCTGGCTGCACCAAAGGCGTGCATCTTCACTTTTGGGGGCGACCAGTCTATTCCCCTCGACTGTGCATTTGTGGCAAACGTGAAGTATGGGAACACGTCAGTCCGGGCCCGTTTCTACGTGTCACCGATAAGCAACAACACCCTGCTGTGCTGTGCTGTGCTGTGGCAGAGGCCCTTGGGATTGTGACATTAGCCTACTCGGTATAGCTGGACGACATACAGGTGTCACTGGGCAAGCTTGCTCCGTTGTTTGAAGGCATTGGACAGATGGCGGCCGAACCCGTACGGCTGCACATAGATGAGTCCATTCAACCCGTGGCGCTCAAACACCGGGGAGTGCCATTCCACCTCAGAGACCTGGTGGATCAGGAGATGGACAACATGGTGGGGTTAGACATCATCGAAAAGGTGGAGGGCTCGACCCCGTGGGTGTCTCCCATTGTAATCGCCCGCAAGCCCAAGCAACCCGATGCAGTGAGAATATGCGTGGATATGCGCCTCCCCAACAAGGCAATAAAGCGGGAACGGCATTTAATCCCCACCACTGACGATATCATAACGGAACTACAGGGGGCGAGGCTCTTCTCCAAGCTGGACCTCAGAGCTGGGTACCATCAGATGGTCCTGCACCCAGAATCCCGCTACATAACAACGTTCATCACGCACAGGGGGCTGTACAGGTATGAAGGACTGAGCTTTGGGGTCTCCTCAGCGGCTGAGGTGTTCCAGAACAGCATCAGAGGGGCACTGGTGGAACTGGAGGGAGTCCTCAACATCAGCAATGACATCCTGGTGTTTGCGAGGTCGGAAGCCGAACACCTGGCACACCTGGCTAAAACATTTGAGCGCCTACGCTCGCTGGGACTCACTTTGCACAGGGACAAGTGCGAGTTTCTCAAGACAACAATTGAGTTCTTTGGGTTTGTCTTTAAGGCGGATGGAGTGTCACCTAATCCGCGCAAGGTGAGAGGCATTAAGGAGGCACGACCACCAGAGAATGTAGCCGAAGTGAGAAGCTTTCTGGGCATTGTCACTTCTTGTGGCCGCTTCATCCGGAACCTGGAGTCTCGCTCCGAGCCGTTGAGGACCCTGACAAAGAAGGACACCACATGGAAATGGGGGCTGCTCAAGCAGGCGGCTTTTGACGACATCAAAGGCGCCCTAGCTGCTGATGCCACCATGGCTTTTTTGACCCCAGGGCTACAGACTGAGATTGTGGTGGATGCCAGCCCGTACGGCCTGGGGGGCGGTGCTCACGCAAGTCGGAAGGGACCAGGAGGTCCGCCCGATAGCCTACGCCAGCAAGGCACTCTCTGAGACTGAGCAGCGATACTCGCAAATTGAGCGCGAGGCACTGGCCATGCTGTGGGGCTGCAGGCACTTCCACCTGTACATCTTGGGAAGACCAGTCACCGTAATCACCGACCACAAGCCCCTGCTTCCCATAATGGCTGGGTCCTCATCCAAACGACTGGTGAGGATAGAGCGCTGGATGCTGCCGCTCCTCGAGTATGGAGTGTCGCTGATCTACCACCCATGGAGCAATAATGTGGCTGACTACCTCTCCAGGCACCCGAGAGGGGGTTCCCAACCATCCACCGGTGCAGAGGAGGCGGAGGAGTACGTCCGGCTGGTGATAGAAACGGCCACCCCAAATTCAATGCAGGTGGAGGAACTGGAACACGCGTCGAAGAGTGATGAGTGTTTTGGCATCCTGAGAACGGCGATGGAACAAGGGGCCTGGAAGACCGTGTAGGAAGCCTTAGGCCAGAGAACAAATGAGGCAAAGGTGGCGCTAGAGCAGCTCTGGAGGGTGCGGGAGGAGCTGTCGTTCTTGGACTCAGGCCTGCTGCTAAGGAGAGACAGGATCGTGGTTCCCCATGCCAAGGTTCAGCAAATTATCGCTCTGGCGCATCAAGGGCACCAGGGAGCTCCCAAGACAAAGGCTCGCCTCAGGCAAAAGGTGTGGTTCCCGGGACTGGAGAGAAGAGTGGAAGAGTTTGTGGCGTCTTGTGTGTGGTGCCAGGCAGACTCACCAGCACAACTTGAGCTATCCATCGAGACCATGCCCTGCGGGACAAGGCCGTGGGAAGTGGTCCATGCCGACTTTGGGTCCACAACGAGAGGCACCCACTTCCTAGAAATGGTGGACGAGTGGTCCCGATACCCGGAGGTGGAGTTTGTGGAGTCGGTGGCTTTTGACAAAGTTGTGGTGGCATTGGAGAAAATGTTTGCCACCCATGTACTGCCCACAGTTTTGTGCTCCGACAATGGTGCCCCATTCCAAGGGGACAGCTTCGCGGACCTCATAAAGGACTATGGCATCCATCATAGGAAGGTCATCCTGCTATGGCCTCGGGCGAATGGGGAGGCAGAACGCATGATGCGCACACTGAATAAAGTGTTCAGGATTGCGCAAGGAAAGGGAGAGTGCCTGTAAAGGGCACTGTATGTGTTCCTACTGGGATATCGGACCACACCACACTCGTCCACTGGTATGGCACCAGCGGAAGCACTGTTTCAGAGATGCCCGAGGGACACAATACCAGAGGTGGGCGAGCGAGAGCCGGCTGTTATCGATAATGACCAGGTGGCGGAAGAAGGTAGAGAGGACAGAAATGGAGAACAACAGAAGAGGCTTAAGACCGCCAAGGATTGCCCTGGGCGATGAAATACTTGTGAGGAATCGTCACCTGCAGGGCAAACTGTCCCTCACATATGAACCATCTCTGTTGGACGTGGTGGCGGTCAAGGGATGGATGGTGACCGCGTCCGACGGAACAGCGTCTGTCACCAGAAACGCCAGCTTCTTTAAGAGGCTGGGTGAGCCAAGAGTGGACACTCCGGAGGACTTTGCCCCAGAGGAAGCACCGAATGAATGGGGGGGGGGTCACCCCCCCCCAGTGGAGTCTCTGGCCCGTGGTGGGCCAGGCGAAGGGACACTGGCCAGAGAGACAGGCAGGAGGTACCCCCTGAGAACAGGGCGTGGGAAACCTGCCCGTTTTACGGACTATGTGACATAGCTCTCAACTCACATGCTTTTGGCGGGTGTCACCCGCCTTTAAAGGGCTGTATCACCCGCCAAGCCTCCTGCACGCCCATTCATTCCAATGGGCGTCTCACCCGCCGAAAACAAAATCGGGTGATTTTACCCGCCTTTGCAGCACAAATGGTTGAGAGCTATGATGTGACTGACTAGTGAGGCGGTGCTGCGTGTTAAAGACTGTACTACTGTTTATGTGGGGTGCCCACTGGGGATCCAGGACGGGTACCAATAAACGGGGGTCAGTTGGGTTTGTTAATGTGTGCTGTTAATGTGTGTTAGTTAGATCCTTGCTTTTCAGTTTGCTTGTTATGGAAAAGGAGGAGTGTGGCGCTGGCCCTTTAAGGGCGCGCCTGTGATGGAGTGACTTTCACTCGTGGCATGCGGGTATAAATAAACGGGGCGTTCCCGGCGGCCTCAGAGCCATCGGGGAGCCCACACGAACAACACAGAGTCTCCATGTCTTGTGTTTGGGAGTGGGGGGGCTCACGGTCCGGCAGTCAGTGCAGATTGCCAACAGTGCCCATTCAGGTGACCAATTGGCCGCAGGCAGATGGGTGCAGGGAGCTGCCCGTGCTGGGCTTGCACTTCAATCGGTAGTATGCAGCGCAGAGACCTACCCGCGCCTGTATTTTATTGTTCTCTTAAATATATTGGCCCTCATTACGACCCTGGCGGAAAGTGACTGACCGGACCGCCACAGCGTAAATAGCGTTTCCGCCATTGCACGATGGAGCAAAGTCCGGCCCATTCCGACCCATCGGGCACGAGCACCACGCCATGGCGGAAGTGCAAAGTCCGCGATGGCGGAAATGACCCCAAAACGGGCCACACCGCCGCCGTACGGCGCCCTAGGTGCAATACCGCCACCCATCACAGCGGACACCGCAGTGTGCGCCTACCGGAAAGTACGGTGACCGTAAATATACGGAAACGGAAGTAAAAACATGGGCCCGGAACGGGAAACATCCCGCCGTACACCTATAAAACCACAAAAACCACACAACCACTAAAAACACTACCCTGAGACACACCCCAACCCGTCATCCACCCTAGCGAAACCAAGAAAAATGGGAAAAGTAGCGAAGAAAGCGTGCGACCGCAAGCGGCAGGTCCACTTCTCCCGTGAGGAACTCACCGTGCTAACAGAGACCCTCCAGGAGAATGCTGCCGTCGTCTTCTCCACGCAAATGACCAGGACGGCACTTGCAAACAAGAAGGCCATATGGGCTCTGGTGGCACAGCGGGTAAGTGCGGTGGGGACCGCACCCCGCAACCCACAGCAATGCAGAAAGCGATGGGACGACCTGCGGATACGCGTCCGCAGCATACTCTCTGCCAACCGCAACATTGCCACAGCCACCGGGGGAGGTCCTGAATCACCCATCAAGTTGACCCCCTGGGAAGAAATCTGTGCCTCCACCATCGGAATGGAGAGCATAGAGGGAGTCGGAGGGATGGAGAAAGGAGTGCAGACATCCGAAGAATCAGGTAGGTGTCCCAAATAAAACAATGCTAAAACCACAATGTCCAATCATGTGAAGTACCATGTGTCCACATAGTGCAACAGAAACACATGTCCAGGAGAACGTCCACACACATCGGCCTGATAGCGCACTTTAAAACTCACAATAAATACATAAATAATTAAAAACCCCTAAAACACCCACTACACGTGCAGCAGGCACACCCTAACTGCAGGCTGCCAAACAACTGCACCCTCACTCCACACACAAATGAAACACCTCCAAGGCCCCGACCCAAATCACCCTCAGGTACCACCCCAATGCATGTGATACAATGCCATTCCAATACCCACAGACCCATCAATAACCCTCGCCCTCCTTTACTCCACCACAGGGTCCGATCCAAACGACGAGCATCAGGACACCCCTACCAGCACACCTGCAAAGAGGGCCAAGACCAACGGCCAAAGACCCTCCACCTCAGCTGCACGCATCAAGACACGGCAGCAGCACAAATCAGGTGGCAGCACAGAGGAGGGAACATCAACAGGCACCCCAGCAGCCAGCATGCCCACAACACCACCACCACAGGTCCCCCAATGGATGCCACAGAAGGCACTGCCTCTGGTGGCAGCAGCACCATAGGTGACACCCCATTGATGGCAGCATGCTCCGACACAGAAAACGGGGATGTCGAAGTCAGATCCATCCATGACCTGTCCCAATCCCCCTGTCTGTCCCATCCCGTACAACATGAGGATACCACGCAGGGGCACCCACAAGACGACGACTGGCCATCCCCCACAAGCCCTGTGGCAAGGCAACATGAGGACAACAGCCCCTCTGTGACACCCCCGCAAATGGCCATGGCCCAGCAGAGGCAACAGTCCCTCGACCAGTTAATCGTGCAACAGCAGCAACTGGCCACGCTCCTCAAGGACCATGCCGATGAATGTGGGGGCACTAAGGCAGACATAGAAACATCAACTGAGACACTTAGGGCAGAAATGGAGAGAAGTACAGAGACACTAAGGGCACAAATGGAGAGTAGCACCCGAGAGCCTGAGAGTCCAAATGGAGAGAAGCACCGAGAGCCTGAGGGGGGAACTGCATGCGACGTCCAAAGACGTATGTGCCGAACTTGCCGCAGTGCGCCGTGTGCTCACTGAGCTCTCACAAACACTTAGGGACATGCATGGACGTGAGCAGGCAGAGACATCATCCGTTGCAAGTTCCGTCCAGGGCAGCCCCCAACGTAGATCTGGGAGGAACCTGCGCTCCACAGGCAGGGGTGCCCCTGATACCCGGAGAGGGGGCTTGCAATAGCGACAGCCCACTGACAATGAGCATCTTTGGACACTGGTGTTCGGGGGGGAGGTAGGAGGGTGGAGGGGGTGTGTTGGGCTCACTTGGGTGGCGGGTCGATAGGGTGTTCAACATGATATCACATATGCCATAAACAGTGCACGATCAACCAATGAGATGTGTGGACATTGATCTTTGTGTACTAGGCCATCATAGGCGTACAGTCCATATTGTGCATGTCCCAGACACACACAGTGCCACGAGTCCGTGTCCATGTATCAGCCACCAGGCGTGAGTGCTAGAAGCATGCATCTATGATAATGCTGACGAATGTCACGGCCCTCCTGTGCCTCGCAGACTCCTTGAGGTGCTGCCACATCCCCACCCTCATCATGACCATCTATCAGGTGCTTGCAGTTCTGCGTCAGGGGCATGGGCACATTTCTACGTACGCACATGTTGTGGAGCATGACACATGCCATGACCATCTTTGCAACCTTCTCATGGCGGTACAGGAGTGCCCCGCCAGACCTGCTGAGGCAGCGGAAACGACCCTTCAGTAGGCCGAATGCCTGTTCAATGACTACACGGGTACGTGAGTGGGCATGGTTGTAGTCCTCCTCATGCTGGTCCCGTGGGTTCCGGACTGGTGTGAGGAGCCATCTCTTCAGTGGATATCCAGCATCACCTGTATGTGGACGATAAACGTATTATGTGGAATGCCATTGCTACGTACGCACCCCCCCCCTTCCTGCCAGGTCATTGGCGCATCACATACCCCACACTATCATGCTTGAAATGAGACTCACCGAGTAGCCAGGATCTGTTCCCTGCGTGTCGCTCCATGTAGCGTGGTATAGTAGAGTTCCTCAAGACCATAGAATCATGGGTTGATCCAGGGAATCGGGCACAACAATGTGTAATGATCCTGTTGGAGTCACACACCATTTGTACATTCAGGGAATGAAATTGTTTTCGGTTGCGGTACTGGCCTCCATGGCATGTGGGACGACCAATTCCACATGGGTGCAGTCGATGGCACCAATGCAACCCGGTATGCCGCCAAGTGCATGGAATCCACTTTTGTGTTGGTAATTTCCTGCTCCGAGCGTGGTAGAGAGATGTAGTCGTCTGCGTGCTGCAGGAGGGCATCGAGCACTTGCAATAGTGTCCGTGAGAACAGTGGCTGAGAAATGCCATGCAACTGTCCGACTGTGTGCTGGTAGGTGCCTGTGGCCAGGAAGTGGAGTACAGACACCACCTTCAGTAGGGGTGGGATGGCGGTTGGGCTATCTATCATGCTGACAAGGTCAGCCTGTGTCATGTCCACAATGGCGGTTATGGTGTCCCGGTCCAAACGGTAGAGGGTGTGGATCTGCTCATCAGTGAGGTTGAACGGATGTGCTCGGAGGCGTGGGATTGCGGGCTGCCTGCGTGGTGGTAGTGGCTGTGCTGGCGGCCCTTGCTGGCCCTGCCTTGGCCTCCTCCTCCTCCTGCGTCTCCTCCGTGCGGCCGGTTGTAGTTGGTGTTCGTCTTCTTCTTGGAGTTGGAGTACTTGCAGTGCTATCAGGTCCCCCCAGGGCCAACATCGCGAGTCCTGCCGGTAGCATTTCGGAGTGGGTGTGGTTGTGGGAGGAGACTGGGTGTGCAATTTATGTGTTTTCAGGCTGTATGGCCTCCACCTGTGGTGATTCATTCCACCTGTGCAAGCTGCTCTCCCCTTTGGCCGAGCACGTCCCGCACACAACGCTGCAATTCGAGTAATGGCATGTATTTGTACCCGATGGCCGTGTAACATTTGTTGATATGTACATTCGGCTATGGTCCCATTGTTTCACATACAATCTTTGCAGTCGCGAACAGACTTGTGAAGGGTCAGTGGAACGTAGTACTCGAGTAACGGTGGGCCCTCATGCATCACTGTACCGAGTTGCACCGACGGGCGGGGCGTCCCATTTGTGGGTGAAGGCAGTTGCCATTTTCACACACAGCCGCACTAGATGGATTAATTTGTGATTTCAAACGGCCACAGATGCCTTTTCGACGTGATGTTGCAAATGAGGAATTCGAAGGGCGGCGCTTTCGGTTTTCAGCTAGCGGCGAGGAGATGCCCACAGGTCTGACTGCAAATATAACGTTCTATTGTTCAATGTCCTTGAGACAGGGGCCATGGCGAGGATGCAATGATTGATATGAATAGTTTGGGATGCGCAATAGCGACGTGGGCGATGAGGCCGGACGTTCCCAAATACATGTTACTTCACAACACTGGAATTACGGGCTGGGGCACTGTGGATTTTGCAGGCTGCATAACGCACAGACTCAATGGATATTTCTAATGTTATGTGAGTAAATATTCAGGCGTTTTAATCCCGGGATGAGGGAATGATGAATGGATGCATGGGCAGATGATTTGATACAGAGTTTGCCATGTACAGGGCTTCTTGGAATCTATCCGCCTCCCCTGCGCTATGTGATGCAGGGCTGCCATAGTGGGACCATCGTCTATCTGGCCTTGTTGAGCCCTCCCTTTCTCGACGCGCCTTCAAACACTTGTGTCCATGCACGTTAACATTCCCATCTGATGGATTCTGTTTTGACAGACGCATGCACAGGTACACTCGTTTGTGATGGTGTTTACACCTCGATATAGATGGTTATGAGTCGCAAGTGGTTTTGGGGTGGTGATGATCCTTTGGAGTGGGCTAGCATGCATATGGCTGTGGATTTAGTGTGATCATTGAAGTGAGTTGTTCGAATGTAGTTCTGATGGCCATTCTGTTCTTTTTCTTTTCTTTTGGTTGACAGGTATCTCCTCCCCTTTTGCCACTGCCATCTGTATGCCACTCCTGCAGATGGCTTTTACTCCCGACACCTGCTGCTTCGTGTTAATCAGTGGAGCAGCATTACGATCTTATGGGACGATCGCCAATGGGCCACATGCCCTTACGCAGTACTAGTGGCTCGGAGCAACATTTCGGCCTTTCAGCTGGACTAGTGCCTCCCCATTGGGACGGCCCTGCGGTTCTGTGCGCTTCCATGTTGCCTTTTCGTACGTGAATGTGGCTCTGTGTACCATGATGGAACAGGGCGTCACACAAGTAGTAGCTGGTCATTTCTTGCGGATGCAGCCCACAATGGTGAAATGTGTTTTGGAGTTCATGGCCTAATGGCTGTATGGGCTTGGTGATTTTGTTGTGCATTAAATTTCTATTCTGATATGGGCCGTGTAAGCGTTCTTCTTTGCGAGTGATGTGGCATATTCCTATTTGGGGAGCGATGTATTGTGAGGAGATCTGCATTGGGTTCCAGCTTCGGAGTTTAGTTGCGTGGTACTGTGCTGGGCGCGTTTGCCTACGAAGCCCAGTGAGGTCAGGGATGGGGGCTGCCAATATGACAGTTTGAATGTTGTCATGCTCAGGGGCGGGGGATTGGGTTTTGTGTAACAGATGCCGGTCAGCCAGGTGGACTGGTGGAATGATGTGATTTTCGGAATATTGCTGGTCACAGGTGCCTGTGTTTGCGTGCGTTTCTGGGGGGGGGACTGTGGTCATGTCCATTGGAATGGCTTCTGTATTCGTGCCATCTGTGCCCCTGCAGCTCCCATTGGCCCCTCTTGTGAATCTTTTGTTCGTTGGCATGCATGGGTGACTTGTACATTTCACTGGTTGCATCGACTTCATTGCACCTACGGGGAGTTGTACTTTGTGGGCAGGGAGCGGTGTACAGGCACTCAGTGGGGCCGTTTACGGTTGATTCGCGATGCCGTACTTCTCACCATGGCGGAATGGTACTTTCCGCCATGCTTGATGGCGTTAGGTACATGTCCGCTAGGGTCGGAATTCGCATACCCTTGCGCCATGGTGGTATTTACGGTTTGGCATGGCGCGCGCGCGCGTACTTGGTGCAGTTAGCGTTGGCGTTCACTACGGTGTCGCTAATGGCATCGTACTTTGCGGTGACGGGTCATAGTCGCACCGAGCGCTATTCGATGGCGGTATTGCATTTCCGCCATCGTTTTTCGATTTCCGCCAGGGTCGTAATGAGGGCCATTGTCATTCTAAGCACAAAATAATGTAGTGCTTTGGGTGACAGTATATTTAAGCCTAACAGTGCATGGAACCGTTACAGTTAGTGTACTGACCATATGGTGCTCGGTTAAATATACTGTCACCCAAAGCACTGCTTTTATTTGTGCGTAGGATGATAATATATTTAAGCAAACAGTAATATCCCGGCATGGATAGGTCTCTGCACCAGGATATTACTGACTGAAACGCAATCGCAGCACGGGCAGCTCGCTATCCCCAGATAAGCAAGGCTAACTGGTCACTCCGCATTGGGAGCTGCGCCAAAGGGGCTGCACTGAATCAGCTTGTGCCAAATCAGGTGCACCAAATCAAGCACACTTTATTTCCACTAAGCAGGGCTTTACGTGGGACGAGGCTAGATGAGGCAGAATAGCAGCAGACTCCAAAAATGTCTTCCAAATCAGGGCTCATCCCAGACTATCCCCAGCCATGCCGACACCTCAGGCAGCCTGTGTAGCCGAAAGCGCTGCACAATTAAAAGGCTGCCTGCAAGTGGCAGCACTTCAGATTGGAAAAAAGAAAAGGAATTGCCTGTTCTTTTTTCTAAACCGAAGTAATCGGCACCCGTGGAAGCCCCGTGAAGTCCCGCTTTGCCCGGAGTCGCTTTTCTGCTGCTTACTCACTTGCAAGCTGATTTTCTGCTATTGGATAACATTGGACTACAACAACCAGGAGCCTTTACTCTTGATTGGAAGGCGGACCTATAAGAACAGGACGCGCGCGCGGTGCGCGCGCGCACCCGTGGAAGCCCCGTGAAGTCCCGCTTTGCCGCTTCGCAGCGTCGCGGACTAGCGGGCTAGCGGTCAATTCTTTACCAATATTGCTCTCGTTTCCATCTTCCATCTACAAAGAGAGCCTGTGAGAGCACCCAAATTGTGAGTGTTAAACGTTTATAGAATTTAGTTTACAGGAACATTCTGATTACGGGTTCTTACCTAATCTTTAACCTAATCCTTAACCTAAATGAAACGAAATCTTCATACACTTCGCACTGGGATGCCTCCCTTACAAAGTGCTTTGTTCAATTCTAGCAAAACACAAGCCAAAACTGTTCCATGCGTCTCGACACCCCGTTTAGACAGAGTAGAACCTCCAAAGCTTCCCATTGTAAATAAGTGTACTGCTTTTCCTGTAACTAACTCACTGAAACAAACTTCAAGCACCCAAGATATACGCTCCTTTTACCCGAACTGTGCAACTCAAAACTCCATCTCGAAAAATTCTAAAGCCACCTCACAGCCTCCCCCAAATATAGTCATAATCAAGCGGGGTGCAGCACCACTCTACATGTTTCCTTGTCTGACAGCACAGTTTTAAGAGGGGAATCTATAGCTCAAATCACGGATACTAACCTCAGTCCCACATCAATAAAATCATTAGGGGATGTAGCTGTGATTGACCTACCTTCCCCTAATTCTGATTTTATGGTACAAGAAACACTTGGTAATTTTTCCTTCTCACCTAAAATGTTTTCAAATGGAGGTTATACGAAATCTAATGTAACTTCCTCTTTTCTATTTCCCACTCCTCGTAAATGCCCTTTAGATGAAAAGCCCCAACCATTACCAAACGTGTCTAAAGTAGTTGAACTCACTTTGGCAGCAATGAACTTAACTCTACAAACTATCATCACATTATTTAACACACTGAATACTAAAATGGATGTACAAGGTGCGCAGTTGTTATCTATCTTAGCTTGGCAGGCGAAGCAAGAAACATTTTGGGCGCATCAACGACCAATGACTAATGAGCCAATCGTGCAGCCACTTAAACTGGCGTCTGTTGCCACCATGACTTCTATCTTGGCTCATAATAGTCCTCTTGTAAAAACACCATTGAATGCACCAGAAATGTCCAATCTGCATTCCCAAACAGAAACGCAATTGTCTCCCATCACCATAGACAATTCAGGTATATTGTGCTCTCTCCCGTATATTGGTCAGGTCATCAGAGAGATCGCGCCTGTTCCTGAAAAAGGTGCAGGTGGGGAGTCCATGAGTGACCGAATTCTTGAACCGTACACCATTTTTTCTAAAACTAAATCACAATTACCGCCTAAAGTTCTATCCTCTGAGAAAAATTCCCAACCAAAGAAGAAAAATCCAGAGGTGGTAAAAATAAAAAAAAAAAATCTAAAAATGTAAAGAAAACTGAAGTTGGTGCACCAACAAGTTCGAAGCAATTTTTCAACAAACTTACTCTCCCTAACAAGCACAGTCAGCAAACGGCTTGCGCTATTACAAAAAAGTATACGCAACTAAGTCAAATTCGCAAACTAAAACTTAATTCTATAACTGAAAATTTTGCACACCCGGTTTCATATGCACCGTTGGACAATCTGGTCCGCGCAGTTCAAAATCATGAAAAACAACAAGTGAGTGTGGAAGTGCATCCTCCCTCACTGGCTGTTGAACTCAGCGATAAACAAACCCCAGTGCAAAAAACTGCGATTTTGACTGCCGAACACTCTACATTAAAAGAACCAAAAGTTTCTCAACCTTGCACATCAACTGAACACGAACAAGAGATGTTGGCGAATCGTCGTTTAGAAATCAGAAAGGAGGTTGATGCGTATATGACCAGATTTGCTTCGTTACCGATACTAAAAGGGCCCTTACCTGCACCACTCAGCCCCGATATTCCATCCACTCAGCGACCTGGATCTAAACCTTCGGTCTCATTCAAGTGTGACAACACCAAGAAACTAGCATTAGCGTCCACTCCCTTGTCTGATCGTGATGCTGAAATTGCCTCTCTGCTGAAATCTTTACGCCCACCTGCAAGCAATCTACCGTGCTCTACAACAACAACTTCCCTTAGTAATCCACCTGTTAAATCAATCTTGAAGATAAAAGTAGATAAGGAAACAAATATTGCCTTAGTACTCGGTTGTCGACCAGCACCATATCCTCAATATGTACTAAACCGTCAAAGTATCCTACAGATTTTTTCCGATATTCCATTGTTGCAGGACATCGGAACTTCAGATATAGCGCAGGTAGAGTTCGTTAATGATAATTCAGTAAGTACGGCGTGTCTCTGGTTGAAGTCCAGAGTTGTTAGGAATCTTATATGGGAAGCAAAGAATCAACTCCTAGCTTTGGGTTTCATACTTCTATTGGGTCCAACCAGCTCCTCTGACGGATCACTCAGGGCGGAAACATGGATTAGTGCAGCCCTAAGCGAACTTAACAAGGACTCAGATTGTACAGAAGGATACCTAAAGGATAATGTGAACTCCAAATGCTGCTGTAATGTGACTCCAGAAGTTAACTATCGTACAAGGTTAAAAATGATTGTATTATTTCCCTTGCCTCATGGAATACCCGAGGCTTTAGTCATCTGATAAACAACGCATTGAACACTCTAAATAATTACGATGTGACTCTATTACAAGAAACGTGGCTTACTAGTACTCCCTCCTGGGACAATCATGCCATACACTTCTCACCAGCATTACAAGGTGAAAAGGGGCGACCAATGGCTGGTCTTTTGACGGCCACGAAATTAAGTACTAATGCCAGTATAATCTACTCCTACTCCCCAAATCCTTTTGCCCAACTAACTGTTACCTCAATAGAGTCAACCTTGTACGCTTTAGTCAACTTATATTGGAATCCCAAGAGCATTGAAAATCGGAGGTTTCTGAATGATGTTTCAACGATGCTGGATGGACTTCATTGTATTCACCCCTAAAATACAGTATACAATTGTTGCCGGTGATCTCAATCTGCACTGTTTCTCTGCAAATTATGTTTTAGGAGAGTCGAGACGCACATTGTGGGAACAACTTATGTTTTCCAGAGGCTTTTGTATGATGAATGGAAGTAAATTTGACATCAGTGTCTCAGCCCATACGTGGCAACAAGGTGCTGCAAACGCCACAATTGACTACATCTATGTGAATGATAAGTTGTACTCGAAAATCCATTCCTTTAATCTAGAAACCAACCCAAATAGTGATCATCGTCTGCTCACTATTAAGTGGTTGACCAATGTACCTTCTACAAAATGCAACACAGTGGCACATTTGGGTCAAATAACTGTTTCTAATCAGTTAAATCGAATAATCTGGAATGAGAACAAACTAAATGATTTAAATAATTCGTTGCATGTTGCCTTCCGTCACTCACGTGAAAAAACATCCTCCACTGTTGTACCCTATTACGATCTTATACAACATTTTGCAGATAATAGGGTGCGTAAAAAACAGTCCTTTAGAGGCTTACATAATTTCGATATAGAAGCGAAAATCAAAAAAACTGAATTTCGATTCCAAAAAAGAGAGGCCTTGAAACTTCCACTAAGGATTAGACTTACTACTCTCACTCAAGTTAAAACCTCATACAGAAATTGGCGAAGACACCATCGCAGTAGACTATTCCAACGAGATGGAGAACTAATGCTGCAAACCATCCGTGACCATAATACGGCACAAATTTGGAAAGCTTTAACTAATGCCATATCCCCTATACAATCTATGTCGCAACTACAGAGTGTGCCGGAAGCAAGTTGGATTAATCACTTCTCTAATGTTTACGCTAGTCCACCTAATTCTGAACCAACTCCTAGCACCTTTCCTCATAAACGGTTTCATATCATCATCTCTAAATCTGACATATTATACTTCATCAATAAAATAAGTCAGTCCAGAGCTCCGGGTCCTGACGGACTGTCCAATAAAATTTTTAAACAACATCCAGTAATATGGTCATCAATACTATACCAAATTTATGAACATATCAATGAAACTCAAGAGATCCCTGCATCTTGGAAACATTCGCTGATTGTTCCAATCTATAAAAAAGGTGATCGGAGTCTCCCAGAGAACTATAGACCCATCGCCTTACTAGATGCTCCTGGGAAACTTTATAGCCGAATCATTCTACAAGAATTGAACAAATGGACCATAAATGAGCTCAAAAGAGACCCGTTTCAAACCGGCTTTGTTGCTGGCTTAGGAACATCGGTGAATTTGATCACCCTGAACATGTTAAAGTCTAAATATGCAGAGGTCAATCAACCGTTATACATGGCCTTTATAGATTTTCGCCAAGCATTTGATTCGGTTGACAGAACATTGCTTTTCCAGAAACTACAGAAGTATGGTTGCCCTCCTTCACTATTAACCATAATTAAAAAACTACATACAAAAACATCTATTCAAGTAAGACTATCAGTTGATGGATTACTATCAGCGCACATTGAGACTTTGAGAGGTTTGAAACAAGGGTGTATTCTGGCGTCCACTTTGTTTAATTTGTTCATTCTTGACATAGGTGTCTTCTTTGAACAAGTAATATCCGATTCACCAAAATTAGGATATCAAAAGATCACATGGCTTCTTTATGCCGATGATCTTGTCCTTATTTCTCAAACTCCAAAAGGACTACAAGAATTACTGCACAAACTAGACACTTATATCTGCATTAACAATTTGATCATTAATGTGGACAAGACACAGATAGTAGTTTGTCAAAAAAAGAGGCACAGAAAATTGATGAATTTCCAATGGTATTTGCAGAAAGCCCCTTTAAAGATTGTACCCTTCTATAAATATCTAGGGTTACCATTTTCTGGCACTGTGAAAAATCAAATTTATAATGATACCCTGAAAGCAAAATCTATGACTCTTATATCTCAAGCAAAAATTATCCTACATAAGTATGGTAAATTTACCTCAGCTCATGTTGTTACTTTCTTCAATCAAAAAGTTGTCCCTATTTTAATCTATGGAGCCGAAACATTGCTTCCACAATCAAGATTTTATTGGGACAGACATGAAGGGAATTTTTGGAAAGCAGTTTTTTGTCTACCTACGTGTACTCCTATCTGTATGCTGAGGTATGAATTGGGCCTCATCTCTCTATCTGCACTAGTCCTTTGGAAATTTTGTAACTTTTATCGCAAATGTCTGTTAGAAATCAATACAAAGAATTTAATAGGCCCAATTGCAATGTATATCTGCTCTTCCAACCATGTGTTTCCGAAAAAATGGGTAAAAGACATTTTGAAAGTATTGGTAAATGCTGACATCTCCATTGACCTGCTACTTACAAACCCTAATCAAGCAAAAAAAAGACTATACTGGCACGACTGGATTGTAACACAAGAACTATGTTCAAATTATGTGGATTTTGATTTAAAACTCTTTCCACATAAGAAGCTCAAACAAATGGCCAATTATCTTGTAAAGTCTCCATCACATTACGTACGTGCAGAAATGCTAAGAATGCGTCTGAATCTTCATCCAACAAATCAAATTTTGGCAAGACGTGGTCTTATTTCAAAAAATGAAAATTACTGTCGTTTTTGTAAAAACTATAAACAACCAGAGTCATTAGCACACATAGTGGTTGATTGCCCGGCCTTGAATGGCTTACGCAAACACTACTTTCACAATCTATTGCAATTAAACTGCAATCACTCCTCAAATCATATATGGAGCTTACTAATGACGAGCAATCGAACTGCCATTCATATTGCTCTTACGCAATTCATAAAAACAGTTTTGCCTTGAAATTCTTTTTTATGTTTAAATAACAATTTTACGAATTCTCTTAAGATATAGGTTGTTCTTTTTCCTTTTTTTACCTTTTTTTTTTTTTAATCCATGCTTCGCTAACATTTGTTTAATCATTTTTGTGAAAACAAAGAACAACTTACTTTTAATATTGGCTAAACTTGCTATGTCTATTTATATGTACATTTCTGAAGGATTATCATCATTTGTAAACTATGTAAAAAGTATTTAATTGTATATGTTGTAATGAATAATATTTTGAAAGGTTGAAACTTCTTCAGCCAAACAAAAATAAAAAAAAAAATAAATAAAAATAAACCGAAGTAATGACACCTGCAGTCAGCCCTTTAACCGTGTAGCCTTTGGCTAAATGGCCTGCATGTCTCTGTAATCAGAAACAGAAGGAGGACTGGAGTGCTTGCCTCTCGTTTTGTTTCTGAATAAAGAGTCATCATGCAGCACATAGCCTTTTAGCTGCACGGTTAAAGAGCTTCCCTTTGCATGATGACTATTTACTCAGAAACAAAAGGAAAGGCAAGACACTCCAGCCCTCCTCCTGTCTCTGAGTACAGAGACATCACGCAGCAGGCATGTCTTTCACTCGAAGAGCTGTGTGGAACGCAGGAAACCCTTTAACCACACAATTTCTTGAATGAAAGGGCTGCCTGTTGCATGTGAGAGCTGGGGTGCACTGGTGCCACACATTTGGTGCACCCAGAGAGGCGGACCCACCTAAGGTAATAATGCCAGTGCACCATGACCCCTAACGAGCTATTGAAAACTGTAGTGCAAAGTTCCTTGACAAGTGAAAGGATGCAAAGAAAATGTACTGTTTGGTGTTTCACACCTTTGAAAAGACTTTGCTATTTCCCCGTTCTGCTCTTCTCACTTTTTCACTTCATTTCTTGCCCAGTCACTGCCAAAATGCTTTATGGCAAATTAATGCTTTAACATCTCATACACAGGAACACAAAGTAGACTTACTCATGCTTGGTCTATGCCAGTAGGTTATTCGCACTAGGCTTCTTGTAAAATCGTGTTTAAATATAAAACTATACTTTTTGGTCGGGCACCTAAATGATGTTTCTAAAACATGTTTTTTCTTTGCAGATCCATTTGAATCTTACAAACGCAAGGTTCTCGGCTCCAGTGTCAGGCGTCGCAAAGGTTTATCCTCTGGATACAATAAAACTGATCAATATTTGGCAAGACGACTACACGCTATGGGCGCAAAGAACTGCAGTGAAGACCCTGAGGATGATTTGATCTACAGGTGTGAGGGGAATGAGTGCACTGTGCAGTCGGAAGATATGTTCACTCTTAACCCCTCGAAGCGGATGCTGATAACGGGAACGGCTGGGATTGGGAAGAGCTGCTTCTCCAACAAGCTCCAGAGACAATGGGCATCCGGGCGAGAGGCCAACTACAGATGCATCATTCTATTATCAGTCAGCGAGTTAAACACCATCAAGGAACCAATAAGTGTGAGAGAGCTCTTGGGGTCCACGTGCCCCGAGCTGTCTCCACTGCTCCCTGAGCTGCTCAATGCAGAGAGAGTGCTCATCATTCTGGATGACCTGGACGAGTTTAATCATGAACTGGAGGTCAGCACCCCCTCTCCACACTGTAATATCGACACCACAATGAGCATCAGATCTCTGCTCTCAAAAGTCCTATCCAAGCAGCTTCTCCCGAACACAGATGTTTTGGTGACTTCGGAGTTCAGTTACGTGTGTAAAATCACAAACTATTTCTCGTCTAAATTTATACTGGAAGCCTTTACAGAGGATCAGATCCGGGAATATTACAAAGAATTCATGTCTGACTATATCAAAACCAACAACTTGTCCAGGTTGTTGTCCATTCCCCTTATAGCCAGCGCCTTATGCGAGATATTCAGGGAAGCCAGCACTCCTGGGGATGAGGGAGCGCTCACCACATGCAGTGGAGTGTTGTTGTGCCTCTTCCAGGTCACTGTGAGCAACACCTTGGCAAAGATGAGCAGCCACAGGCACCTTTGCTGTGTGGCATCGACAACTGAAGAATCCGAGATACTAATAAACATTCAAAATACTATCCATCAGCTCTGTGAGATGTCTTACAAAAATATTATTACTGGTGTTCAGGAGATAAAGACTGAAGACCTTGTGGTGAACTGTCCACAGGCAGAAGATCTCTTGAGAAGCTTGAGAGGTTTTTTCTTTAGGGGAGAGAGCAAGACTGACACGTATGTCTACCGTCACTCCAGTATACGGGACATGTTTGCTGCCTTACACTGTGTGGAGAAAATCCAGGATGAGGGAGAGCTCGAGGAATGCCTGGATACCTGGGCTCTGGAAAAGATGCCAAACAATGCACGGTCACCGCTCCTTGAGGGAATCACTGCTCATCATGGGAAGCGCTTCCAAAGCTTCCTCCGATTCTTCTTTGGCCTCTTGACTTCTGGGAAGCAGAGCTTTCTGTCCCAGCCAAAGCCTCTCAGCAATGAGAGAAAGACATTCCTGAAAAAGTGGCTCCAGGGCTGGATTCAGAGGCACCCCATCAAGATCGAATTACTTAACCTCTTCCATTATGTGTTTGAACTGCACGATGATGATGTGACGCAGCATGTCTCACAGTGCATTAAGAGTGTGGAATTATTTAATACACCTCTCAACTCCCTGGACATCCACGCCTTGCTTTACTGCTGTGAGAGGTCCCAGCTGGATGTGGTGGATCTAAGGCTCTGTGAGCTGGGAGACAGCGACCTGGAGCAGATGACGAGCATTCTGAGGAGCAGCAAGAAGGCTTAGTAAGTAAAGGCTCTAACAAAGAAACATGTCTTTGATGTTCTCGCCCCCAGCAATCCTCTCTAAAGGAGCGGGTAACTTTCTATTGCACAGATTCCCAGGTAAGGTGTCCACCATGAACAAAAGCTATAACACAGCCCAAGTAGGGCTGTCATTTTGTGATGATTGATGGTAAGATAGCTCGGTGAGTTCAGCACGCGCGATTTGTGCCAGACATCTGTGTTTGTTCTCAAAGGAACAATCTTCCTTCTCAACCGGACTGGCTCACTGCTTCTTCCGTTCAACTTTGATAAAAGGAGTACCATGAGCATTGCGGTATTCAGGTTTATTAGCAAATTACGGTAACGATCTTTGCGGAGCCAATAATTTATTTTTATTTTTATGGGGATTGCATTCTGTCATTGACCAACTCGTTTGTGAGGCACGTGAGCAGTGTAGGGGTATTTGCGCATTATGTCTCTGTGTGCTATTTGTGTGTGTGAGTGTGTTGAGAATGTGTACGAGAGAGCAATTTTGTGACAGAGAATGCGTGTCTATGTGTGTGTGTTGAGAGAAGGAGAGAGAGAGAAAGGGGGACCGAGAGAGGCACTGGCTGAGTAAATGCAACGCCCCCGAGTGGTGAGAAAAGCACAGACTGCAAGAGGAACCTGAGTTTTCAGTGGCTAAATGTATATGAACTAATTGTAAACCTTTGTCCGGATTCGCCATTGCGAACATTATTGTGGAACCTCAACCAACCCCCCCCCCCCCACCCCGCCCACCCCACCCCAGAATGAAGCCACTGTTCTGAATTAGTTATTATAGGGGCTCTGAGAATACTATTTGATTCATGGAATATTTGCCCGGTTCTTGGTGACTTTGCACTGCTGAAAAGTGACTTTGCACTGCTGACACAAACCCTGATTCGTGGAACAGTGCAAGTGTATTTTTGCCGTGCAAAGTCCGGACAAAGTCGGAGCATAGTCATTTTTGCACGGTTCCATGAATCAGGGTTTGTGTCACTTTGAATCGGGTAAATATTCCATGAATCGGGCCCTATGTGTGTGATTCGGCTCCATATAAACACTTTGGAATATATAAACATAACATACCCATCAATATAAAAAATGTCAATCCAAATCTTTCTGGAAGACGCAGGAGGGGGTATTCAGAATTGAGCAGAACATGTGAATTGGTACTTTTAAATAAATACATGGAAATGTAGAACGATGCCCTGGGGCTGCTGTACGCTTTAAAAATACGAATAAATAAATAAAAACAATAAAACTATGCTACAGTCAAAGCAGAGAAGCCTGCCTCAGGAGGCTTGGGCTTGGGCTTGGGGGTAAGCAGAGCGGGATTCTCCAAGGAATGATGCCAACAAAGATATTAATGGAATCTTTTTCTGCCAAGAATTATATCTGATTTAAAGTAAGTTTAGCATTTATAGGGGTGTTTCCTATGTCCTTTATTTATTACCTTTTGTCTCTTCACAGTAAATATTCAGCATTTCAAGCAATGCCATCTTCAATGGTTCGTTGTAAAAGCGCCTTTTACCGAGTGCGTCCGCAAGGCTGTGTTGCTCTTCAGAGATACCTGAGAAGTGACTCCATCAGCCTCAGAACTCACCCTTTACCGTTAAGCAGTCAGTAGAACATGTATGCCTTGCTTGGGTAGTGTGACATCTGTTATTACAGTACTTGATTATTGTTAGGGAGATGTTCATTAAGCCCTGTGGTCAGGGTCTTTAAGTGTACCTTCTTAATTTAGGTACTCCCTCAAGCTCATCCAGGTCTCCAAGTGGTAGTTGTCCCCGAGCAGCCAAGGCCTTACTCCTAGGTCGACATACAATACGTTTTTCAAATATTATCCTTAAGTAAAAAAGGCACAGATAAAAATTACCACACGTGCACGTAAGTGAACTTTGTAAAACAAAAGATATCACAATGTATCAGCTAAGTATGGAAAGTTGCAAGAAGAGTTCTTTAGAGTTCAATGAGAATCTTCCCTAGAAAAGAAAAGGCAGTAACAGGTATTGAAACCGTTTTTTAAATCTAGCCCAGCAAGTTTATAGAGACCAATGTAGACTGGCTGTGTGGCTTTGGGTCCGTCTTTGGTTGGAAAGAGTAACCTTTCGTGAAAGTGTTCCCAAGAAGCAGATTCTGAAGTTCCTGTGGAGTGAGACTCACAGAAAACCTTTGCTGAAGAAGCAGAGGCCCAAGGATGAACACCCGCACAATGAAAAGAATCACAAGCAGTGCCCGTGAGTCAGGAGAGCAATACCCTTGGAGAGAAAATGCAGTTTTGCAGCAATCGGTTCCAAAGGCAGCCACTGTGCACACTGTTTAGCGACCACCTTAGGTTGCAGTGATGAGTAATGAGTGCAGCAGACCCTTGGGAAGGCCGATTATTGAAGATTTTGTGATTTCCAGATCGAGGGTCGGAGCCAGAGAACTCTAAAGGCGAGTCACCTGTATTCAGCGGTAGCCGTTCATGCCGGGCTCCCACGTCGTCTTTGAGCACAGGATTCAGCTTCGGATGACGTTGTCTTGAAGAGAGTTCAAGGAAGAAGAAATATTTAAAAAAGGCTGAACACCTCATACCACAGAGGAGCCAGCTACAGAAGAAGGTTCGGGGAGCAAGTTCAGCTGTGCGGAAGCAGGAATAAAGAAGGTACAGGCCCCTGCAGATTTCAATAAGGGTAGATGGTACCGGAGCACTTGCCTGATGTCTTGGGATGAAGATTCCCTATTGGCTTCAGCACAGGGAGTCTTCACAAAGGAACATGCAATTGTTCCTCCGACAATGCAGGCATGGTCAGAAGCTTCAGGCCGATGACACCTATGAGCAGGAGCTGGAGCTGTGATCCAGTTGTCTCCACCAGATATGGGAAAGGAGCGCTAATGCAGTGGGTTCCTTCTGGTCATCGGGGAGACGCAGAGCTTTGGAGCGCTAAAGGATGCTGGTGCAGAGTTTTGATCCTTCATAGAGCAGCAGGCCTTCCAGAGTGCAGGTACAGAGTTCTAGCATTAGACAAAGTGAGCGGATAAGGTGGTCTGCTTTTATCCCCTTTGGGAGCAGTGAATGAACACAACATCCAATCACACATCAAGAATCATTCAAACAGGGGGGTGTTCAGCCAATGGCAGGACATCCTCTCAAGCACACCCATGCATTCTGGAAGGATCCCTCACACAAAGGAATGAACCCAGACAATCCCAGAGAGGCATCTGTACATATCACAGTCAGAACTGGTTTTAAACTAACTACAGCTCCTGTCTTGACATGCAGGAATCTAGTGGCCCTAGGTGTCCACTTTACAAAATCACAAACTGTTCTTATTAAACAGATCTACTCTTCTACTTACTAATCCCCTTTTAAGTTTCCCCTGGCTTGAGTTCTTTCCAAATGCGATCTGCCCCGTTTGCCTCACCCTTCATTGGAGGGTCACAGGAAGATCCATAGGGCAAAACTGAAGGAACTTACCCCTGCCCCACACCTGGCACCACCCACTGAAGGGCGAGGCCAGAGGGTGGCCTCCATGGGCAGCCCCACTCCCTAAGTGTTCCACCGAACCGCGGAACGCTACTTCAGCATGTGACAGATTGGCTATCCAGCCCTCCAACAAGAAGGGACAGTGATCCAACACTTCAGGCCAGAAACCTCTAAACAGGACTTTTTACCATTGCCTACGCCTTGACAAAGACTTTGGTTGAAACACGTGTTGGCTCCCTTGTCACATACACCTAGCATATATTGCTAGGCCAACTGATTTATTACTGTAACAACATTATTTATTATTTATTATTATTTTGTTTTAATGTGATACAGTTTTATCTAAAAACTTTACACATAAGCAAAATACAATCATAAAATTCATCAATAACATAATACCTTTAGAAGAATAAAATCGCATAAATTGCATATATCTGCATATATAAATATATAACCCAATGGATGAAAAGAAAGAATGATAGAACTGAGATGAGGTAGGGTAGATGAGCGAACAGACATAATAAACATAAACATAGCAAACCTAATAAGGCCCTGAGAGGAGAAGAACGATATACCAACAGCCTACAGAGTGGCATGACCATGAGTTCTCCCGGTGGATACATTGTGATATTGGCAAAAGTTAGCCACAACTAGTGGCAATTGCTGGTCTTTAATTCAGTGTCATATATAAGTCATACATAAGTCATCCAACACCTGTTGGCAGGGATTTAGCCTTCACTGAACCAAGAGTTAACTCTAAGTTCGCAATTTTGTCTGCATTATTCCACACTCTAAAGAGATCCATCTGTAATTTAGCGCTAAGGGTATTAACACATTGGTTCCAGAAGACTTTTTCCCCGATGCTATTGATGTTATGTACATGTATCACATAATTACTTTGGTAACTGATGGTCATAGCTGGACAACTCGTAAGTACATGTCTTGCTGTTTCTGGTTCGGATTAGTGTTTACAAAGCCTGCAGTATCTACCCGCAAGTGGGATTGATCTTTCGGCTCCTAAGTTCATCAGCGTCGGAAGGCGATTAATTCATGGTAATAGTAAGAATTGCCTCAGATGTTCCGATGGGCATAAATTCAAGTATTTTTGGCTTTTGTATGGGTATGTATAACATATGACACAACTCGTAACTTTTTAGACTTGCCAAGTGGGAATAATTCTTCTGCCAGTCCCATAGTTTTTGTCGTTTATGCATATGGTATTTTATATATTCAAATTCCTCACCCCAGGGTAATGTCCAATTCATTAGCTCAAAAAGACTTCTAATTTCGATTGCTAGCTTGGATTTTAAGCTACCCCCCAATGCCTCATTTAGAGATTTTAATAGGGCGGTATTTGGGGCATATCGGATTTTGAGGTATAGCTCTGCTCTTCTACCCAAGACAATCGATTTCAGAGACGTGATCCCCAGTTCTAAGCGGAGGATAGCCATAGGCACACATTGGGGGAGTCCCAGCAGTTTCCTCCAAAATTTCCCTTCTTCAATCTGTAACCACTCAAGATTCATTGTGATCAATGATTCCAGGCCATAAGTTATCATGGGCACTAAACACTGCACATACAAATGACGTGCACACCCGTGATGTAACAACATTAAACCTTCACAAATGACAACGAATCAAGAGTCGCAAACTTATTTCAACAACCCAGAAGTAAGAAATCAATGGTTACAACCAATTTCCAGCGCCTCTACTCAACAAGGTTTGCCTACCCACCCCTCCTAAAACCATTTGGGAATATTGGAGTTTTGGTTTCCAGACAAACCATGTTTTAGGCTGGAGATCAACCACTAGATAGCACAGGGGTCCACTTTTCCTCCAAACTCCAGCCAACCGTATCCACTCCCTAAGTGGCCTCAGTCTGGCTGCCACTTTCCTTACCTGCCTCACGCCAGTGTACTAAGACCCTCTAGCCCTTCTACCCAATACTATAAACCTCCCCATAACTGTTCCCCTTACTTAACTAAAACTACACACTAAAAAATGTTATGACTATAAACATGCACTATATATAAACAACTACCCCTACTTACTATTAACATGCACTTAAAAAAATCAATTTATATACATAAACTGTCAACCAAAACATAAAGAAAGTCTAATACATATTATATAACAAAGGGGTGGCTGCTGACGTCAGTCGCCCCTTCTCAGCACCTTATCGGGGCCGTCCTGGAGGTTTGTCAGTCTGCCCCTGGTGCAATTGGGCCTGATCCCCATAGTTTGTTCTTATGGGCGGCCACTTCAACCACCTGGGGTCTCCTGATCTCACTGTGTGTGGCCCGTGCTTGCAGCACAGTTTGTGGGTGAGCCCTGTCCCAGTGGGACTGCTCAATGTCACCTTTATGACCCGGTGGCCCGTTGGTCTCTTCTGAGTAGCTCATGTACTGAAAGGCTTCCTGCACTCACTGCCACAGCCCCACAGCACTTCTTGGACCACCACCACGTCCTCAGAGCCATCCTAGCTTCAAGCTGTGTTCATTTCATTATGGGGCACATTGCTGTCAGTGTCATGCCTGTGGCGCACTCATAGTCCCATCCCTCTTTTCTCAGAGGGATAAAGGGGGCGGGCCACCGCATCTTCACCCCAGCAGTGATGACGGAGTGGCCGGGACGTCTCTTCACCTGGTCTGCTCTGGCAGCCCAGGGCTTCCTTCACTGCCACACCCTCGGCAGGTGGGGCATACTTACTCCATCTCCCTTTTTTCCTCTGGGGCTGCCTGGCATGCGTGGCACAGGAGGGCTTAATGGTGTGGCCCGTCCAAGCTGGCCAAGGGTCTGGTCATCATGGGTAGGGCTGGGTCACCCAGTTTGGGCTGTCCCTGCCATGCAGCCCAGACTGGTCTGCTCTTTATTCTTTTACCTGGGCAGCACAGCACATGTTGCCTTTGAGAAAAGGCCTGTTCGGTCTGACCCATGGCGGGCCGACAATGGCCATGGCCCTATGGGTGCCCGGGTTGCTCCGTGCACACAGCCTGGGCTTCACACTAATTACTCTGGGTTGCCTCTTCACCTGGCCTGATGTATAAATGTTTTTAGACCTTGTGGGTCTGCTCAATGTCCCAGACCCCAAGAAAGCCCACAATCTCCTCCTTCTCCTTCTTTTGTTTGCTTTTCCAACTGTTTATCTTGCAAACTTTTTTTCTTTTTGAATCTCTTCTCCCACGCACAGCCCCTTCTTGGCAGTGGGAGTTCTGTCCCTTCTTTTTCTTTTCTAACACCCATCCAGCCCCATGGTGGACTGGATGGGCCAGTCTAGGTAAGCACAGTGCACTTAAAACACATACACGTACGTCATTAAAGTATTTTATTAACACAACATGGTGTCTCTGTCTTTATTTCTAGTTTTCTCTTAGGGGACAAGCATGCAGTCCACACTAGCTCAGTCCTATCTGGGGCACGGGCTACATAATCCCTCCCGAGCGGGTCTCAGATTCTAGTCGACTGTGATTTCTAAAAAGGACCCGCTGCATTGCCATGGCCACGACCACCAGGCCTGTGCTTAATAGTGATGTCCATCCCCTGTAAGCGGATGGCCTAAATGAGCAACTTTAGGTATTACCCCTTCATGTGCCTTAAACTACTTGAGCGTATTGTGGTCTTTCTGGATCGTGAAGCAAGTTACAATGAGGTAGGTTTGAAATGTTCTTAGGGCCTGCTTAAAGGGGTAGTGCGATCAGAAATTGTATTGGCCCAATCGATTAGGCATGTATTTTTGAACATACATCGAAAAAATGCCAAAGCATCTTACCTATGTTTTACTCACTTTTACACATGCAAAAAGGACGGTTCGGGTACCGCCATCTTGTGCTAATGTTATCCGTTGATCCATCGCCCTAAGTTCAAGTGCCCTCACAACAGTCATTCAGATCACCGCCCCTACAGCTGACATCACCAGACGCTCATGCCCCTTTCCACAACGCCAAAGAAAGTCTCATGTCCACGTTCTCTGTGCGCAATCTATTGACGTGTCTCCATGGAAATACCAAGACGCCGCTTTCCTTGACAAGTGTAAACAAACCCTTTCTGATCACACAACATTGGAGTTTCTTTCAACTTCATGTCAGTGTATTTCATTTCAAGCCTCCCTTATTTGTTTCTGCTCTGTTCAGCTATCTGCCAAGAACGACACACTGGAACCGGTACTTATTTTGCCTAAAATGTATTAACTCAGTAGTCACTTTTTATTTAATCATTTCTTATGTTATGTTCAAATGTCTTTACCAAACCATATTTAAATTCAACTTTAATATGGCATGTTCTTTCTCTGTGTCCTTGCGAACTTTCAAAGTTTGAGCCTAATAATCTTATCTTTGCACTATGGGTTTTTGTAACATGGCTGTTTCTTCGCTTATCTTTCTTTAACATGGAATTTTAATGTAAAACCTAATTTCGCTACTGTCATAATTCCTGCCCCTCATGTCCCCAGCCCTCCAAGATGTCAGGTTGGAGCCAGGCCACGATCACCTACATGGCCCTCAAGGGCCTCTCCATCCCTCCAAAGACCCACTTGGAGTCAGACTTGGCGCTTGTGGCACCAGACTCACTCACTCCCATAGGATAGCATTGGGGATTGGACTTGTAGTGCATTGATGGGGACAAGATGGATGCCCCCACATATTTCGGTTCCCAGAACTGCATGTGCAGTCTAGTCTTTTGTGAGTGGGTCAGCCCAGAGACACCTGGTATACCCAGAGACTATTTAAGCCATGCCCAGGCTGAGAAACATGCTTTGTGTTTTCTGCACCTGCAGGGTGACACTCACCGTGTTCGGATCGGTCTCCAGTAGGCCTGCATCTTTCTTCTGCGCTCAGCTCCTGCAAAAACAAGAACACCGTTTGGAACAGCCTTACCTTGCAGCGCTTCTGCCCATCATTCATCACTCCTTCTGTTCTGCGGGCATCTTCGGCTGTGTCATTCCCATCCCGGCACGCCACTTCCTAAGGGAAAAGGGAAAAGAACAGAAAAAAAGGCATTAGTAAGCATTCAGCAAATCTTCGCTTATTTTTAAAGACTGTACGAGCTTCAAACGCTTACCTGAATCCCAGCCGCTCTGAGGGAACTCTGTCTCCAGAACTTCTCATCCATCTGCAAGAGGGAAAAAACACTCCAGGTTAGCGTGGAAACATCTAGAGGCACCGCATACCGCACTTACTCACCACATTTCTTCTTCATAACCGGCATCCACGCTGAAAACGTCGCGGCACCTAAAAAACACAGAAAAAGAAATCAGTTCAATACAGATACGAAAGGGTTGCATCACGCATCGCGCTCTCACTCACCTTCAGCGCTACTCATCTCAGCAGCAGGTCACCATCCCCGGACGCCAGCCATCATCTAAGGAAGGAAAGGAACGAAGTTAGAGAACTGTTCAAAAGACTCATTATAATTACCTGTCGGACTCTTGACAGTGAAGTAACTAGGCAGCAACGAGCTTGCATCAATCAACGTGCCCCTGCACTGAAAGCAGGACGGAGAGCACACTTTACAAGAAAACAAGGTGAGCTGCGGATGAAAGGGAAGGGTTGGACCCCGGGGAAGAAGGGGTTCAAGCACACAGAGACAATAGGGAGTAAAACTCTACCAATCCTGTGTTTCAGGCACAGGCTCCAGTCGAGTAGACTCCAGTGAAGGGTTCGAGGTCGTAAGAGGTCAGAACAGGCTGAGTGACGTCCCTGTGGATACCAGGTGAGCGTTACAGCTACTGTATACAAACAAAAACATTTTTATTTTTCTCACTGTTGATTCTGTACTTCTTCAATATTCAGGAACTATGGCAACAATTCAGCCCTACCAGTATGAAACCCGTATATTCAGAAGAGGAAATCCTTAAAAGAGAAAGAAGTCGAGACAATGGTGAACCGGATGAAAGATGTGACGATCAATCACTGCAGCCTGAACCCAGTCGCATGGAAGACGTTTCGACCTGGTGTACCTGCCATCGTTGTGAGTTTATGCCACCTGTGTTGGAGAACTGCTGTTGCAGAGAAAACTCTGGCTGCTTGGCCTACATTGCCGAAGAAGACACACCACCGAATGTAATGCGTACGTTTACTCTACATATTTTGTGTGTTTGACAACCGAGATGGCTAACATTGCATGTTGTTCCCCTACACCATTTTAACTTTGATGGATCACTGACAAAATAATTTTTCTCTGAATTGAATACATTTCTCTTTTTAATCTCAAACCAAAGTATTCATCATTAGATTTAACGCCTAAACATTATGTTTCTTTCACTTGAAAGTTAAAAACAATAATTTCCCATCTCTCAAACTGTTTTTGCTAGAATGGGGGATCACATTTCTAATCGATTCCTACTTGAAATCACAAGTACTGTCAAGGTCGTTTTTAAAGCATAACAATGCCATACATTTAAAAGCTAGTGCAAACAAAATTAATGCAATTATTGGGTAAACTATTTCTGTATCTCTTACACAGGTGGTACAAACGTGTGGCCTATCGTGCGTTTACATAGTGGATTCATGGAAGGCTGGGATTCCGCGTTCAACGAGTAATACCTGCCTGTGTCGTTCAAGCCATTTGTGAGAAATTCCCCAGTGACTACGGACAATACCGTGGATTTATACAGACAGTACCTCAACCGCAGCAGCACAATTTGTAGTTTGTCATTGCCATACACTATACCAAACTAAATTAAAAAATATAAAAAAATGAGTAGACATGAAAAGTTGCTCAAAATTATTTGTAAGTCCACAACACGTCCAAACATCTAAGAGGATTGTGTGCATTAACACGTTTACTGGCCTATTGCGCTCCCCTCATCCACAACCATCCCCCCTCCACTATCAATGGCAGTTCGCACCTTTAGCCATGCGTTCGCAAAGGGGCTGGGTGGATGTGAATACCATGTATACCTCAAAGGGTTCTTTGGCACAGGGACTATTAGCCGCCTGGCCACACCAGACCCAGTGTCTCAGACTCCCCTTTGAAGACCCCATACCTGCAATCTATATATCTCTGAGTCCTTTGACTGTGTTCTGGGCCTATTACGCTCCCCTCATCCACATCCATCCCCCCTCCGGTATCAATGGCACCTGTGGCCATGTGCTCGCAAGGGGGCTCCCCTTGCGGGATTGAGGAGGTCAAACATTGTCATAGAGGCCTGGTGGGTGTGAACAAACACTTCAGACATTAACTTACACACCCACTTCTGTAAGGCTTTTTGAACACTGTGGAAGTTACCAAGAAAACATCTCTGAAATTGACAATGGATATCACCATCTATCCACTTTCTACCTTGCTTGCTGAATCGGCTGATCTGTTCTTCTAAGTAAAGGTTAGTCAACTTTTACTATTGGTTTCTGTAGTGTCAACGTTCTATGCTCCGCCGCTTTATATCGCTTTAGACTCAATGTACACCCTATTCTCATTTTAATTTATTCAAAAGTCTACACCATAACAACCGTCCTATGTATTTTTATCTCTGTAATTATCACATAACATTACATAGTATTGTTACCAAATGTAATCTTTCGTAGTGCATTTTTTCAATGCATGTTTGCTTTAGGTGCCATTTTGTATAATGTAATCAAAGCAATATGACGTTTCATTGATTCAGTGTGATACTTTTTAATAGTAATATTCTTTTTTTTAACAGATCATAAGGACAATCCAACAATGCCTTAATGTGTCATTTTTTCGGTTGCCCTAATATCAGCCATGCCAAAAGTCATAGTACAGTCCTGCATGTATTTCCAAAGGATTTACATTTAATAAGAATATGACTGTTGAACTGCGGCTTTCCACTATCCGAGATTGACAGCAGAGCCAAGGATGTCTTGGATGATGTGAGGGGCAATCGATTCTGCGTCTGCAGCATGCACTTCTCAGAAGATATGTATTAACCATCACAGTACACTAAAAAGCATTGCCTCAACTCCTTCCCAAATTACTTCCCAATTCTGTTTCAACTGAATTCCAACACACCCTGACCCAGATGAGTAGTGGAAACTGAAATTTATATTTTATTTTACTATTTTCTAAATGTATTCTGTATATTATGTCTCCTAAATGATCACTTAATATATTCAAATAGTCTGTGAATAGGTAACATAATGAACAGTTTTGAGTAATTGGGCAATATTTTCATTGATATTTTACTGCACAAGTTTCCTTTGAGACACAATGTACTGTGGTTTTAAAATCTTTAACTTTAGATGACTTTGTGTATCCCTATTTTAGGGATACACTAATAGTTCAGTGCAATGGTAGCCTTTCCAAACACTTACATTGCGTCCTTTAAAAATAGGTCCTTTTGCAGACCGTTACCATGTAGAAAACCACTGACACGGTCAACATCCAAATGGTGAGGCCAAGCGACTTGCACATAAACATATTTTTTAGCTTTTGATATGGTCTTAATTATAATACTAATGTACATTTTCTATTGAACACTAGTATGAATATATCTATCAATTAAAGGACAGAGATTCTACACCACTATTCCGGAATCAACAGCAACCTCACTCACCTTTCATGTAATTCTTTTATAATAAACATTCAGATGTGACTACACAAAATATTTATTTGCTCAAGTTCAACCTAAAACATAATGATTATTGTTGTGTATAATATTAGCTTTTGATACAAGGTGGCATGTAGGATTCTATGTCAATATCAACCCTCTTTTGCATGTACATTTTTTGAGGATTTTGCTTTTACATCTTTATTATTACAATGACTTTGATATCGGGGAGGCTGGAACTTCAACAACGTACTATTCTTCAACTGCAAACGGTCTGGAGGATGAGGTATGAGAAGTGAGAAGTTATTGAATTATATTAAAAGTTATTGATTAACAATAACTTGTTAAAATTTAAGATAAGTTATTTTTTTGAAAATGTTCAATACTGTCAGCAAATTGCAACGCTTTAGATCAGCAACCTTGATGTATTTATTGCAGAAACACATGCAACAATTAAGGTAAACCTTCAGAAAAACGTTACTGAATAACATAGACCCTTTCACTATATGAATGTTGTATGTTTGTGTTCATAAACGTTAGCTGGCCAGTAAAAAAATTAATTGGTTAAGTAGTAAACATTACAAGGCATCATACATTAAGGGAACACAATTTACTCAATATATTTTGCAGGGTGATCTCATACCAACTCCCGCCGACATTTCGGAAGGTTATCAGGTACAATTTAAAATGTCTTTTTAAAATGTTACATGTAGACAGTGTTCGATTGTATGTTAATAATAATGTACAAATTGTAATCAGATGATTAACCGTATCTTTTTACAAAGTTTAACTGCTATTGTAAGGTCGACAATCATTAAGTCAACTTTCTCAAGATGTATTTTGTGAGATCAAAGATTGTAACATTAAATTATTTTACAATGTAACCATTTTTGTTGAATTTGTATGTACAAGAAATCTACTACTGAAGCGGTTGAAATTGAAGAGACACATGGACCAGAGGTGTATATATAAGATATTGCAAAATATCAGTTATCATCCATTTTAACATTCATGTAATATTTAATACGTTTTAATAGTTTCCATAGTAAAATGTGGTTATATTTGTAGATCTGTACATATAATTCTTCAAGTGGAAGAGCAAATTGCATGGTTTATACATTTCCAAAAGGCTGTTTTTCAGCTTGGTATTGTGGTTAGCAAATCAAAATTGACTGTTTCAAGGAAAATTAGGAAAAATAACCAAAATATTTTTTTCAATAAGTTCTTTAGGAGTTATTTAATTGATATTACATTTTGAGGTTGTAATTCATATATTCCGTACATGTCCTATACATTGAGCATGTTTTTTTTCATCAGTTAGAGGCCTAGGAAGAAGGGGAACAACAACCCAAACTAATAATGTCGCTTGCCAAACCAATGTCACTTTGGAGCAGGTACATTTTGAGGCTCAGCATGGCCCTCTCTAGATTCATACTCGTGATGCAGATGTCCAGCGGCCGGAATTTGAATGGAATGCCACCAGTGACCCACAGAAAGTAACCATAGATCACTATTACTACACACATCACCCAGAAGAGACAGACAACACTGAAGATGTTTCTGAATTGCTTGCAGAACTGCTCACACAGCAACACCCTGTAAATAATGTCAATCTTAGAAAGAGACAATGGGACACATAACGAGGTCAGCGGTGACCCGCCGGTGCTATCGGTGTGTTGCTGCTGACCTCGTAACACTGCTTCCACTGCCTAATATCCCAGTGCCACTGGGATATTTCAGGTGGCGACAGGCCGGGATGTCGGCAGGGGAAACTGTAAGTCCCCATTCCCGACTTCACGGGAATGGGCACACAGAAGCACTGGAACCATTGTCAGTGGTGCCGGTGCTTCCGTGAAGACAATACCAGTATGGGCCAGGATTCCCAGCAAGTCAGACCTGCCGGGGGATCTGTGGCCCCTACTGGCATCATTGGTGTATGGCGGTCCGGAAATCGTGCCAGTGCGTTGCTACCAGCCCCCTTGTTTCCAGACCACCATACTCGTAAGGAGGCTCAATGTTCCCTGTTTCCCGATGCAGAAAATCCAGAAATATCACACACAGAAATAACTGAAGCATCTTTGCAACTGATAGATGATTGTGCTCGTGATCTGGAATTCACTGTTCAGAGTGTGGAGGACTTATCTACCACCATGGAATCGCAAACCACTGTATTGCAGGACGATTGGCTATTAAGGGGTGCAAAATACATTGTATTCGACTGCTGCCTGATCAATATTATGAGAATGATAACATGTGATCATAAATTACGTAGGAGTATTTGTGGAGAGCCATTGGAGAAGTGTATTTGTGTAGTCAAATGCGCCAACCTGAAGATCAAGGGTAGCTGTGTACACAATCATAACACATTTTCATGGTCTGCTCAACCTATACTTGGAAAAGCGCTTGCTGGAAATGTACTTTGTTCATCTGCTTTGTTTAGCGGATCAACGTTCAGTAATATGTCAAGTTTCTGTAAATTTGTGAGACTTGAGTGCCTTGCAAAAACCCAATATTACGAATATCAGAAGAATTTCTTGTTCCCCACTATTAGCCAGGCATGGACACTCAAACAGATATCAATGAACAATGCTCTTGCTGGCAAAAGGCTCTGGCCTGCTGGTGATGAACAGTCTGACAGTCTGTTTTTTCTGCTAAATACTGTACTTACCACTGCCAACACATGGAAACCTAAACAAAAGTCAGTTCAGTTATTGTGCAAGTGTCTGAAATTACATATTCTGTTGCCATGGAAACATATAGGTTCATTCAATCAATTGAAAATCTGCACGCCAGGAACCTGATAGCCACTGACAGGCACGTAGGAATAGCCAAGACGGTGCAAGAGCAGTTCCCACGCATCAATATGATATATGGCACTTGGCAAAATTAATTTCTAAAAAGATTACAGCTGCTGGTAAAAAACAAGGCTACAGAAAATGTTTAAATTCGTCAGTCTATCAAAAAACATCCTTGGTGGAGCTCATAAACCTGGGATGGATCTGCAGATATTCTCCTTGAAAAATGGCATTCATTGATGCACCGTTGTTCAAACAAACACTTCTGCGAAGAGAATGAACATTTCCACGAGTGTGCATATGGGCCATTGAGCAAGGAGCAGGAGCATAAGAAAAGGTGGTTGGTGCCAGGCTCCCCTACTCACACAGCACTTGAGAAGATTGTGTATGACAAAACACTTCTAAGAGACATGAGGGAACTCACTGAATTCTGCCACACTGGAGATTTGGAGGTGTTCCATAATATGTGCCTAAAGTACAGGCCTAAAAGGTTGCATTTTGGCATAGACTGTATGGAGGCCAGAAAAAGACTGGCTGTACTTGCACACACTGAGAATGTTGGTAGGGAACAAGCAAAAACTGCAGGAACTTTTGGGATGCTTTGTTACAACAAGGAGTTTACCAAAAGAAGCAAACAGTGGGTGGCAAAGCCAGTCCTCCAGCAGATGGATTTTTAATTTGTTAAAGTGGGCCATGCTATGCCACAGAACATTGCAAAAGAGGGTTGCCCTCCCAAACTTTAACTTGTCGAAGGGTTGATTTCAAGATTCAAATGATGTGTGACTCTCTTAACAATTTTTAACAAAGCCAGTTTCAAGCTTTTGCACAATGTTTGGAAACTATTTTGATTGTATACAAAATTGAAAAGTATGTGACTTACAATGTAATTGTTCAATAATTTGTTTTTAATACATTTTTGTTTGTGAAGCTATGTTACTATTTAGGCCTCAATATTTATATTTATATTTGTCTTTGCTTTTTGTATTTATTACCCTCAATATCACTGATTTATATTACAACAATAAATGGCAGTCTGATCAGTTCAATGTGACTTTATTTCAAAATTATTGAAAAGACTTTTTTGAATAAATGACTAGATACGTAATGCAATCACATCCTTGAATATTTTAAATACAACAGATGCAAGATGTACTATTAAAAAGTGTTAGAATGTATCTTGCATACAGGACATGAATTGATGGAACAATAACTATTACTTGTGTTCCACAAGGAGTTGGTTTCTCTAGCTAGTCAAGGATACATATTTTGCAATGGGTACTCCATCTAATGACCCACCATTCATGATTTATACCTCTATATCATTTACCCTATTCCATTGCAACATATCCTTTATGCCCTTTTATCCCATGATTACTCACAATAAAATATCATGACCATGTTACCATTTTTCACCATCCATTCACTCTTTACTTACTTCATTTCCCTTACATGGCAATCAACCCTTTTAATTTGGCCAATTTGCCCTTTGAGTAATTGCTTGTAAATATCCCCCTTCCATTGCCCTGGTTCACATGTTCATGCCAGATGAAGTTTTTTCGCCATTAATTTTATGCAAGACACAAGAAGAAGTCATGGTCGGGCTGTTGATGGTAATTGTAGCTATGAGGACTGCTCATGGACAACACATTGAAAGACGCTGAGTGGACTTCTCTTTTATTTTGCCTATATATTGCACCTTTTTGTAAAATTTGCTGCATATTTCAATTCATGTAAGCAGATGTAACTGTGTGGTGTGTTATACATGGATACAGTGATGGAGACAGAGTAAGTCTGACCAATAATATGTATTTGTGTTGTGCACGAAGCAGAAGAGCTTTCCTTCTAAAGACTGATGTTTTTAGAAAGGGTTGAAAAGGATGGCATGCTAGAATTTTAGTGATGTCATTTTTTTAAATTAGTATTGTTGCCCATTGCTTGCGTGGCCCAGGGTGCAACAGTCCACCCAGCCTGGAGCGACATTGCCCCTTTGCCTCCCCTTCCCGCTCTACCTGTGCCGTCTTCATATATTAAAAAAACAATGCTTTTCATCCATATATATCCATGCATATGTATTTCATGCCCTAACCATCTCTATATGTCAAGTATGATTACTGAAATGAGTTTGTGAGTTTTTAATCCGCACTGAAGGTGTTTAGCAAATAGCTACTTAGCTAACAGCGATAAATACTTATCAGGTGTTGGGAACTAGATGCATTGAGTAATGTTTAAATAGGTTGCATAGTCCCAGCTGTGAAATTATTTAACCAATGAACAGAATTGCCAAAGTCGTTGTATTGGGTTCAAGGTGCAAAAGCCTGTTTTCATGATGTGTATTCGAATTCTGTTTTTTGTTAGGAAAAAAGGTGTCCCACTTTGACTAACAAAAACTGTCCCACAACATCATTTTGCATTTTGTTTTCGGGCATTGCCCTATTGCCGTATAGAGCTGTGCAGGCCTGTCTGCACCTCACCTAGGCACATCTGTGAAAGAATCCGTAAATGTTGTGGGACCAGGTGCCTTGATACCATTAACATGGAAGTTAATATTTTGCTATGTGGAATGCTTGAAATATTTCATTATGTTTCACTGCACAGCTTGCCATTAATATTGTTCATTTTTGGTGCATGATTGCCAGAAAGTGAGGATGGCAAGTGTGCTGTATGCTATATGATTAACGATGTGATGGATTTATGTTGAATTTGACGCAGAGAATAGACACTGTACATGTTAATTGTAACTTAAATTGATAGTTAACATATTTATGTGCTGTGTATATTCTATTATAAAGTGGGTACTGAAATATATGTTTGCTTTCTCTGTTTTACATAGTTATATTCTACCAATGTGCACATGTCATGGTTTCAATCTCCCTGTTGACGGCATTCAACTGTAATTGGACAATAATCATCAATAATGCATCTGTGATAACCATTATATGGCACGATTGCCAGACACCAATCTGTCCTTTCGCAGTTGCAGTAATAAGAAGCAACATGGCAGCCTATAGGTTTTGAAAACGTGCAGATGTGAAAGTGTTGCATTTGAAAGTGAAACCACTCATTTCTTCTTACTAATGGAACACCATCTGCGTCAATAAAAAATCGGTGATGGAACATAAGAAGTTTCTGTGAAGAATGCAAAGACTGGGTATCGGCATCATAAGATCGCCGTTCATAGTTATACAAAAAATACGAACCATGCGATGTTCACTAGCTGTAACCTCTATTGGAAAAAGTTATCCATGTTTTCGGTATCGCCGCCACTGCAAACATGACGTTAAACAGTGCCTGGTGAGCTGAATCAGGCCACAAGTGCACCGAATGAGCCCAGCTGGACCCAGCAGGCCACTGGGAGCCTACAAAAGGCCCACACCCAGGCCAACTCCAAACACAACTATGCAGGCAGCAGCTCTAGCACCATTGGGACTGGGGCTATTGAACCAACAGGCAGTACTGCACATGGTGGCAGTAATGGTGCAGAGGAGGATGAGGCGCAGGCGGCAGTTAGCAAACCCTGTACCCTTGCCAAACCCAATTTTGCAGCCGACACGACCTTGCAAGCAGCCTGCAATACATCAGGGCCTCACCCTGGAACCTGACCCCAGGACAGATCCACACATTATACCGGCTGGACCGTCCAACAATCATGTACATCACCACGATGATTGAGGACGACATCAGCAGCCACATTGGCATTTCCACCGCCATCCCCCCTCCCGAAGGTGGTGTTGCTACTGCATTTTCTTGGCACCGGAACTTATCAGCACACAGTTGGTGAGCTGCACGGGCTCTCACAACCCTGTTTTTCTAAAATATTGGGACAGGTACTGGATGCCCTGTTGAGTCATATGTCAGAACACATCGCCCCACCCCGTATCCTTGCCCAGGTCATTGCCACCAAGTTGGCCTTCCATGCCATTGCGGCCATGCCAAATTGCATAGGTGCAGTAGACAGCACCCACAT